>PVJX010020809.1:0-32826 GCA_004027295.1 Dolichotis patagonum
TTGTAGAATCCGTATTTGGATTAAAAGTGAAGTAAATCATATTGGATGTGAATATATCTGTACTGATTTGATCTCTCTCTAAATGTCAGTTTCGGTTGGTAAACAGCCTGTCATCAGAGGAAGGTGGTAACTATCTCCCTCCTTCTGCATTAACTCCCAGTATGAGATATTTTAGGACAATGAAAGCAAACCTTAGATCAAATTCTGTGGCGTTCCCTGAAAAACCCAGGCGATTGAGGATTGCTGAGCTGAAGACAATTAAAAGCAGGAGATCACTGTGTGTTTCTCCATTTTCTTCATGGCAGGACAGAGATTGATAGAGAGGAAGGATCTTTCTATTTCCTCACTCCCCTTAAGACAGACATAAATCCTCCCTCTATGGACACAGCTGCTTATCAGGACCAGTGAAATCTGGAATGGACTTTGTACTCTCTTCCCGCAGTAGGTACTGTACTGTGGGAAGTTCCTTACTGCCTCTGAAGCCTCAAAGTTTTACTTCTTTGTCTTGTCACCCTTGGATTTACTTCTATTTGTTAAAATAGTATTTAAGCAAGGCATTAAGCCACTGAGTGGAGAGAAAATTGCTTCCCTGAGAGACGTACTCTGCTCTACTAGAATGTACACTGCAGGTATAAAAACTTCCTCATGTTTTTTCCTGTTAATCTTTCTGTTGTTAACAAGAATCTTTCCCAGTCAAGAATGTATGAAGATTAAGAAAATTATATTTTCTCCCAACCATTGTCCTGCCCTCTGCATTCAGGCATTCTCACTTGTACCTGATTTGAAACCTATACTGAAAAGGGAAGGTGATATTTTGACAGAAGGACTAGTCAGCCTTCAGGTAGGGTTCAGTGGAAAAATTCAGTCTGTAGCACAGACCTTAAAATCAGCACTAAGGGCCCACATCAGGGACTTGCTGTATTCTTATGCTGTGCTCAAATAAGACTGGTGTTTCTAACTAGCCCCTACTCATCTTAAATACCACAATTCACTACTTTTTAAAAAATGCTTTGTGGTGCTTAGGACTGAACCCAGGTCCTTTACAGAGTTACATCTCCAGTCTTTAAAAATTTTTTATTTTATTTATTTTTCTTTTTGGTCTTACTCAGTTACCCAGGTTGCATTTGAACGTGCAGTCCTCTTACCTCAGCCTCCCCGAGTGCCGGGGTTATAGGCACGCACCAGTGTGCCCAGTCTGTTAATCTCACTAGCGTATTTTCTAGTGTAGATTTTATACCATAATTTGAAATGCTAAGTAATTTTCCCTGCATTGTTGATGGGGATATATCACATGCTGACTTACTACACCTTGGTTATTCTCTGGAGTAACCTATTACACTCATGTAGCACACTGTGCATACTAATCTCATAACCTTTTGTCTTCCCTCCTTTCATCTTCCTTCCTTTCAAGCCAGGAGATAAGGTGATCTTGCTAATCATGTCACTTTTCCTATCAAACACCTCGTGCCCCAATCCATTAAACTCAGAACAAAAGCCAATATCCTTATAATGATGACTGTACACCATTACAACATAGATCCCTGAGCACATAGCTTGAAAACTCCATCAATATTTTTGCATGAATAAGCGAATGAATACTGAAATATTCTTAAAAATAAATTACATAAGGTAATGTAACAGATGTATTGTGATATTTTCAAATGATTTTTTAAAACACGTTCAGCCTACTTTTTGTTTTGTTTTGTTCTGCAAATTGAACTCATGACCTTGCACTTGCCAGGTAGGCACTTATGCTGCTGAGCTAAATCCCCCTGCCTCAACCTATATTTTTAAATCTCTACCTATTATATATTTGCAAAATGAAAAAGTGCTCCACTTCCCTGGAATCTCTAGCTTTAATTTGAAGACAAAATACAAAAAAATTTGCTTATTTTGAACTTAATTTTTAATGCCATTGTATCCTACAGTGAAACTTCAAAGTGCAATGCTATCAAATAATTTATTTTTCATTGGCATCCACATCTGCTACTCTACTGATTATGTTACCACGGATAACTATCATGTGGTTCCTTGAATTATTCTTTTTTTTCTGAATTCAATGTAATATTGCCTAATACATACTTTTGAAGATTTTTTTAAAAGATAGCAGTACATTTCATTACACTTCGGACTAAATTGGCAGTATGAATGAAATTTTACTAATTGGATGAAACATCTAACTTAAATTTCTTACCTTCTACAATAGTTTTCTATTGAAAGGTTGTTTTCTGAGTCTGAGGTTGCTAGTTTCTTCTCTCTAGAAGTTTTGATTCCTACAAGAGAATGGGGTGTGTTAGAAGATGTGAACAGGGTGTGGTAGGCTGGGTAATACCTTTTCCCTTGCCCGCTATGCCCACATCCAAACTCCCAGATCCCCACTGCAATAAACAGACTGCATATACTCCCCATTACTTATTCTGAGTCCTAACTTACCAGGTCTTGGTATTAGGAGGTGGGGATTTTTGGAGGTGATTAGATCTCAATGGGATTATAAGAGAGAGTGCAGAGAAATAACCACTTTCACCATGTAAAGACACAATGAAAAAGCATCGTCTGTGAAGAAGCAGGCGCTCACTAGAATCTGCTAGAGTTTTGATTTTGGACATTCCATCTTCTACAGTTGTATTTTGCTGATAAACGACCCAGTATATGTTATTTTTTGATAACAGTCTGATATCTACCAATGCACTTTTTGGCCACTTTTTACTTTTTTTCCCTCTCTCTGGAAAATGCAGTCCTCTCAGCTCTCCACTTGATAGATCTTCCTTATATTTTTGGGTTTTAATTCAAATGTTACATCCATAGAGAATGTTTCACATCTACACCAAGTATGTTAGATCCTTGTCTAGGGTATTTTTAACACAGTACACTTTTTATGTCCTCATCATAATTTAAAATATTTTTGTATGTTTTCTGTTTATTCTCCATCTGAATAGAAGTTGAACTAGAGGGGGCTGGGGATTTAGCTCAGCGGCATAAGCGCCTGCCTTGCAAGCAGGCAGTCGTGAGTTCGATCCCTGGTACTGATAAAAAAAAAAAAAAAACAAAAAAAAAAAGAAGTTGAACTAGCTTCTAAAGCACGGTGATTGTCATTAAGTATTGTTGAGTGAATTGACACATGGATGAGTAATGATTCATCCAGCAGAAATCCCATTGATTCTTGCTGGTTACCACAAACGTTTATTTATAAAATTAGAATGACATTGTGCTGTATAATTCACAGTGTTTTTCTTTTACATTTTCCCATACTTGTTACTGGAAATTCAAGTTTCTGTGTAATTTCCCCCACTAGAAAATAATTTCCTTGAAAGATCTGGAACAGACATCTGTCTGAAATGAAAGTGCCAAGTTTAACACAGCATACAAATAAGTAGATACATTCTCTTATTTTCCAAAGAGATCCCAATGAAGTCCAGCTAAATGCTGAGATTTAGTTTATTGTCTTAAAAGGTGTCTAAAACTTGAAGTAATTCTGAAATATGCTTTGAAAAAAAGAATGAATAATACTGTCTCTGCAGCTCTACCTGTACTCAATACCCAAAACAATTATTGCAGTTCTAGAAGGGATTTTAATCTATCTGAAAGTCTCATTAGATTTTTCCAAATTGTTTAATATTGAGTCATCTTCTACGGAAGGGGAAAAATGAGAGGGAGAGTGTCTGAAGGCATAAGATTCTGTGCCTGAATAGCAGCAAACTAACTAGAAAGTTTATATTGGGAGGCATTGATAGCTTCATATACGTGACAGACGTTGTCTTGTGACTAACACATTTGAGCGGAGCCCATTAAACAGCATGCAGATTCAATGCCAGTTGTCTTCATGCCTGCTGTGTTCACACTGGTCTCACCACTCACAAAATGCCCAAAGCCTGCTTCCCAATGCACACATGTCGTTCTGTTCCTTTCCTCTCAATTGCAGTTTTTGAGATGGGTTGCATTTGTTTCCAAATCTATTCAGATTTGGGACAGTTTTACTTGTTATTACAAAGAAATGATTTATTTATGAGTACATAAATCTCAACCTGAAATAATTCCCAGTGGCCAAGGCTGGAGCAAGCTGAAAACTAAAACCAGTGAGGTACAATTAGATTATATCATAAAGTAAACAATAGATATCCTCATGTTCATACAGATAAAAACAATTATTGCATGAGTTAAAAATTGAGATGGAAAAGAGAAATTTCCCACATGAAACAATGTAACTAATTCATGGGGTTTATTGTTCTCTCAAAGAAGTGCTTAACTTTTTACTCTTTGCTAAATGACTCAGTCCCAAAAAATGTTATTTTACAGAAGATAAAGTGGACAGGTGATCAAGAAAACCATGTGATAAACCATGTTCACAGCATGCACTTTAAAAAATTATATTCAATGATATAAGAGTCGTGTATATGAAAATTCACCTATTTAAAGGTTTGCAGTTGAGTAATTTTTAATATATGCATGGAGTAGTGTAAACACCAATCTAACTCCAGAACATCATAACTACCCCCAAAGAAACCATATATTTGTCTTGTGTAGTGATGCATGCCTTTAATCCCAACATTCAGGAATGACAAATTCAAGTCCAGGCCACTGACGTAGTGAGACTTTGCCTCAAAGAAAAAAAAAGAAAGAAAGAAAAGAAATAAAAACTGGGGATGTATCTTAATGCAAATGTGTTTAATACCTAGTAGCACAAAGAAAGAAAGCATTATACCTATCACTAATCTTTGTCCATCTATCCTAGCCCTAGAAAATCACTGGTCTTTTGGCCTCAGTGCATTTGCTTATTTTAAATAGCTCATATAAATAGCATCATTCTATATGTGGTCCCTTGTGACTGGTTTCTTTTGCTTTCATCTTATTTTGGGGATTCAGTCATATTGTAGCACAGTGGTCCTCAAACTTTTTAATGTCAGGGATGGATTTCATGGAAGATAGCTTTTGTTAGACCAAGGTGGTGGACAAGAAAGGGGTTTCAGGGTGATTCAGCAACTTATTGTGTACTTTATTTCTGTTATTATTCTATTGTAACACGTAACAAAATAATTATGCAGGTCATCATAAATCAGTGGAGGTCTAGAACTGCTTTCTTGCAACTAGATGGTCACATCTGGCAAAGATGAAGATAGTGACACCCAAAGCATGTTGCTTGGGTCCTGGCTACTCCATAACTTCATTTCAGTTGTTTTCACTGCAGAAAACCCTGTTTCACAAAGGTAAAATGTTGGAGATGGCAGTAGTGTACTCAGTGCTTTTGAGGGAATCTTAGGATATTTGGCCTTAGATTTAATCCAGAATGTATGGAGATTTGAAGTCGTCTCAAACATAGTTCTAGGGTCACTATTATTCAAGCAGTTAATTCTGTTGCAGCACAAAGTCAGTTTGGCTGGATTATTCACAAAGTGGTCACAGATCCACTTTTTCCTACTGTGGGGCTCCTTTGTGACCAAGAAATAGTGCTCAAAGTATTTTGAAACCTGAAATAGTTGAACATGTAACCACTGGGAGAAAGAAGGTTCTGGCTCAGTCTTTCAAAATCTCTGCCAATGTTTGAAACATGCCAAAAAATTCTGATATTTACTTGTTATTCCCATAATTGTTGTTTAGTTTTTGAACAAAGCCATTTTATCTGCTGATTGGAGCATAGTAGTCATTCTTCTCTGAAGTTACACATTTTTTTTTTGAAGACAGATGAATATGTAACATGAATAAGTAAGTTTCACGATCTATTTTGTTTTAGAAATGTGCTGTTAACAGTGATTATTTTTCTAAAAGAAGTCTTTGGAGTGGCTCTCAGAACTCAAAAATTTTGGTCAGTGATCTACCTCACTTCTTTTTTCGTTTTTAAATTTTATTTAAAGAGAAAACAAAAAAAAAAACAACACAGAAAAAAGGGTAGCAACAATACAAAATTCTAAGAAAAAAAGAAAAGAACAAAAAACACTAAGAAATCATTACTTGATAACTTACATACTGATATCTTGGAAATAGTTGTTCAAGTTACAAAGTTAAAACATATAAAGTACACATTCAAACAATGAGACTGCTAACAGTTCTGCTCCATGATCTAACAAAAACAGTAATATGGTCATTCATCTTACACACTTAAACATACATGAAATTATATCTTTTAGAGCACTTTCTTTTCCTCTCTTTTTTACAGTAGCAATTACCCATTTGGGGTTTTATTACTCCTATAGTTCTCATTACTTTTTACACTGGAGACACAATGCGATATTTATATGATTCTTATTTATTTCACTATTGAGGATAGTCTCAAGTTGTCTCCATTTACCTATTAAAGCCTCAAAATCATCCTTCTTCATATCTGAGTAATACTCCATTGTATAAAAATACCACATCTTTTTCATCCACTCTGCGGCTGATGGGCATCTTGGATGTTTCCACGATTTAGCTATTACAAATTGTGCTGCTATGAACATGGGTGCACATATATCACTGTGATATGACCTTTTCAGTTTTTCTGGGAAAATACCCAGGAGGGAAATAGCTGGGTTGAATGGAGCTTCCAGTCCTAGTCTTCTGAGACTTCTCCATACTGATTTCCATAGTGGTTGCACCAGTCTGCACTCCTAGCAACAGTGGAGTAGTGTTCCTTTTTCCCTGCAGACTTGCAAGCATTTGTTATCAGTTGATTTCTTGATCTACCTCACTTCTATGTATAACAGAAAGTATATGTGTTCTGTACTTTTTCCTCATAGTGAGTAGCCATGAGTTAAAGCCAAGTATTTTAATGTGGTTGATAATTTTAATGACGTCTTGAAAAATGTTCTTAAATTCAAGTGCCATTTTGCAGCTAACCAGCATTTCTCTATGGATGATACACTGTGCACACTCACATTCAGAAATGATCTCTTTGACCCAAGTGGTGAAATAAAGAAGCTAGGTTGCCATGGCAGCTGCCCTATCTGTGCATATCTGACACAAAATGACCAATTCATGTTTCTTCATATGTAATCACTTAAAGACTTGTATAGCTCTGCAGTTGTGGTGTTGGCTGGCAATAAAAGCACACACAACCTATCCTCCTGTGCATCCTCTTGAAAAATAACTTTCAAAAAACTAATGCTTTTGTCTTAACAACATTGGTAGACTTGTCAACCCGGATTTCACACCATGGTGACTCACTAATCCTAATAATTGTGCCTCAGTATCCCCTGTTACTTCATCAATTTGTCTATTTGTGGTGCTGGCCAAAATAGAAACATGTGCCCCTTTTATACTACAATCTCTCCTAAATATTCATGACAAATGTCCTCTGCATCAAGTAGAACCAATTCTTCACCAAAAGTAAAGGGTTTCTTAACTTTAGCAATGCATTTAACCACTAAGGATGATATTCTCAGTCCAGACACAATTGATGAAGTAGTAGCCTTCAATCATTCCTTCTGTTTTCCTTGCTCACATTTTTCTTTTGAAGAACTCCAAAGATTTGTCTTTTAATGCATGACTCTTGGTCTCCATGTCTCAAAGCAGTATTGAAGGTTTCATGCCTTAAGGGTTAGCTGGTCACCACTTAATATGCAAAGTGAGCTCGGAAAATGTGAATCACCCGTAATTGCAATGAACCTATAATTTATGTGAGGTTTTTGGTGTTTTCATTTAAACACAGATTTCTATTTTGAGCAGTCTTAAAATTTTCTGCAGTCTCATTATAATCTGTCTCCTTTTTCAAAGAGCTCTTTAGTAATGTTTGTGTTTTATTCATTTTGATTTGGGTTAGCTTGTGGAATTACCAAAACTGTGACCTAGACAAGTGCACAGCATGGGAGAAAGATGCATATGAAAGTGGTAAATACAGTAATGGTCAGGCCACACAGAGACTAAAATAAGTAAAATATTCTTACTCAAAGCCAGCCACCTGATGCAACTGCAAAACTGAAGTATATCAACTCACTTGCCACTCTAAAACCACCACCAAATGCAGGCTAATTGTCATTTGCCACTCACTGGCAGGGTTTAGATATGCATATGCAAGTAAATGATTTATTGTGGTCCCTGCAGTCAACTCTCTCTCCTAACATTAATCTGTGTTTGCAACCCCCACTCAGTACTACCGTCACCACCTCAGCTCTACCTCAGCTCTTCAGGCATTTGATCCCCATAAGAAACACACAACCTAGATCCCCTCACATGCTCAGTTCACTGTGGAGTTCATGTTCCTATGAGGGTATACTGGTGCTGCTGCTCTGACAGTAGGCAGAACTGACCCAGTGATGTATGTGATGGATAATGACTATAAATAAAGATGAACATTTGCTCACTTATCTGCCATTCACTTCCTGAGGGGACTGAAGATCCATGTCGTAGCTTGTATCAATACTTCATTCCTTTTACTGTCAAGTAATATTCTATTATATGATTACTCATATTCTATTTATCCCTTCATCAAATGGAAATTTGAGTTTCCCTACTTTTTGTTTATTATGAATAACATTTTAATAAATAATCATGCACAATTTTTTGTTTAACATCTGTTTAACCTTTTGAAGAACTCTCAAAGTATTCTGCAGTCTAGTCAAACATGTTTAAGGATTCCAGTTTCTCCAGAACTTTGATGAAAGTTGTTTTGTCTTCTGAGTTCCTTAATCATCCTAATGGGAATGACATGGTGGTGTCTCATGATTTTCATTTGCCTTTTCTCGGTAGCTAATAATACTGAGAATCATTTTATATACTTACTGGATATTTATATATCTTTCTTAGGAAAATGCCAGTTCAAATCCTTTATTAATTTTATTGCATTATTCACTTATATAAAATAGTGAGTTCTCCACATACTCATAGTCCTTTGTTATCTATATGATATACATGCATTTTATTTAATATTACAGGTTGCTTTTTCACTTTCTTGATAATAGTCTGTGAAGAACAAAGAGTTCCATTTTAATGAACACTAATTTATTTTTTGTTGCTTATAATTTTGGCATTTTATTTAAGAAACCATTGCCTAATAAAAAGGCATAAAAATTTATTCCTAAGATGTCTTTCAGGAATTTTGTATTTTTAACAGTTGCACTTAAGTGTATTATGCACTTGGAGATAATTTTTGTGTGTGAGGTGTTAAGTACAAACTCATCTTCTCTACTGGATTCTAGTTTTCTCCTCACCATTTGTTGAAAAGATCTCTCTTTCCCTCATTGAATAGTTTTACAATTCTTTTTAAAAATCTAATGACCATAAACGTGAGTTTCTGGTCTAGTGCATTGCTTGGTATGTCTATCCTCATATCAATTTCACACAATCTTGATTATCATAGATTTGCAGTAAATTTTGAAATTGGGCAAAATGAGTCCACCAGTGTAATCCTTTTTCAAGATTATTTTTGCAATTTGGGGCTTTTCTATATAAATTGATCAGCCAATCAATTTTTGCAGTAGATATAGCTCATATTTAGACAGAGAATGAATTGAATCTATAGATTAATTTTTCAGCATTGCTATGTAGTAATATTAAGTTTTCTGACCTATCTATGAGAGAGATCTTTTCATTGATTTTAATCTTTAATTGGTTATATAGTTTTCAGATTATGAATCTTATTTTTGTGTTGTGCTTGTCTTCACTCCATGAAGGGTCATCAGTGATGCACAACTCCTTGTCCTAATAAAGATTAACATCTAGTTAAAAGATGGTCATGAGAAATTCACCAAAAGCAAAGAAAACCATGTTATTTCCAATTCCACACACAAAATGCTTATGTAAGCTTTTCAGGGACATCTAGCATTGTTGTGAGCTAAGCATGCAAGTGCACCATTAAGTCATTTGTTCTCTCATTCAACACTTATTCATCAATACTGTGTGATTGACAGTTTTCTGGTTGCATGAGTAGGTCATTGCATATTCTGTATTAAGGGACACAAACACTGTATAGTTTTCAATGTGCACTTCCCCTTTTTAGATGAATTTGTAAAAAATAAAAAATAACTTGTATTAACTTTTGTGTCTTAACAGATATTTTAGGTTTCCTATAAAATAATTTAATAAAAATGTAATTATTTACCAATGGGGTAATTTTAAACTCCATGCTAAACGTAAGACATTTACAGTTCATTTTTGTATTGCAGAAAATAATCAACTCTTGTGAACACCATTAGCATAATTAAAGATGAGATGTGTACGCATTCAGCAAAACTCCCCTTTCTCCCTCCACCCTGTGCCACATTCTACACTCTCAACTCTTTTCAGACCACACCTCCCTCTTCTTACATCATGCTTCCCCTTCCCTAACCCTTCTGTCCCTGGCCTGTGAGTTTGAAATATTCTCCCAGCTGGTTTCTGAATTTCTGACACCATCTATCTTGATCACATTTGCCACAATTTTTCCTTTTTCATCAAAATGCAGGAATTATTTTGCCACATCCCTAAAATTCTCCATGAACCTCCATGATAATTTCTGACTGTCCTAACATGCCTAGCATGCTTATCACGTTATGCTATTCCCAGTTATTCTACTCATCGCTTCAGCCTCTGTTCTCAACTTTTCCTATCACTTTTGTCTTCTGCCCCAGCGAAGTCAAATTTGTTACCCCTTAAAAATGTCACATTGCTTCAATCTTTGTGATGTAACATTTATTATTCCTACTGTCAACAGTCCCTTTTACCACCACACCTAACTGTTTATATTTTAAAGCTAGGTCACCATGTACCACCTTGGTGACGTTCTCTCAGGCTTTCACAGCATGATGCCCCTGTTAAGACTATGTCCATCATTGAGAAAAACTCTCGAATTGTCTTCGAAAGCAGCTGCATCAGTTTGCCTCTTTACTAGCAGCGAACGGTAGCTCCTATTGTTTGACGTCTTCACTTGTAATTGGCATTACCCTTTTAATAAAAATTTAGCCATTTTAATAGAAATTTTGTGATACCTCATTGTTTCTTAACTTGCATTTCCTTAACAGTACATGAAGTTAAACATCTTTCCATAAACGATAACGGATAATGAAGTATCTGTTCAGATCCATGTATGGGGTTGTTTTTTTAAAACAAAACAGAATAATAATGATGATATGGTATTTCAAAAAATAATGACATTAAAACTGATTAACATACTGCATATTGTTATCTTCAAAGTAGTTTTAAGAGATCTTTGCACATCTTCATTCAAATACTTCATGTGTATTCTGAACAGATATTTTTTCCCAGTCATTAGATTCATCTTTTCCTTCTCTTAACAGCACTTTTTGCAGAACCAAAGTTTTAAATTTTACTGTAGTTCAGTTACTAATTTTTGATTAATGGTTATGTTTTCAGCATTGAATCTGAAAATTCACCACTAAACCTTTTATGGAAACATTTTTGTGCTTGCTTCTGGAAGTTTTCAAGATACGCACCCTACAGTTTGATCTATAATCTACCTTAATTACTGTATTTAGATTTAAAATCATGGCCTCGTGTTGTAGCCCAGGAGTACTTTGCTATTAAGATTGACAAACTCCTCATTGCATTGCTTTAAAACTGGATTATGATTATACAAAATAACAATGTTTTATCAAGGCTTTATCATGAGCCTAGCACTGTACTAATTTTTAATAAAAAATATTTAATATTTCTGGTTACCTCCAAGAGTTGACAGTATTCTCCTTACTTCATTTTTTAATTTTATTTTTATTCTTCCTATTTTATAAATGAAAAAAACTGTGTCTCTGATGGGCTGGGTAACTTGTGTATGGGCACTCACTCCACGAGGCATGTGGCTAGGCAGCAAGCTTGCGCTGCCTCCATCAATAATCCTCTCAACTTCCTGCCATGGTACCTGCCACAGCTGACTTGGATGGATTTATAATCAATCTGTTAAATTTTAATTTTATTTTATGGATGCAGAACAAGTTTGAGAGTATGCTGAGCAGAATTTGTTCACATTCTATGAATAGTAAACTTGAAAAGATTGAATTGATAGATAACAGGGGAGCTTCATTTGACAAAAATCAAGAGTAGGAAGATTAAGACCATGTGAAAGCCAAACTAACAAAGGCAGAGACTTCTAAAGTTTATCCAGATTTCAGACTCGTCACCCTCTGAGCTAATGCCACTTCCCTACCCTGTTGCAATTAGGCAGAGCCATGCTCATCCTTCTGACTAACCAATTGATGAGAACAACTATGTATTTATCCTTTATGGGGAGGAATTGTCTGGAAACTTTGTCTTCTGTTCTGAGGGCTGAGGAAACGTGGGCTGATATGGAAGAACCACTCTGAGGGTCCGTGGAAAAAAGTGACTTGGAGTGCTGCCCAGAGTCAGGATTTTTCAGGAAGCCGTGTGGTTTGTTGTTAATGTGACATTGCCCAACTCTCCTGGCTGATGGACTCTATTTTGCCTGCTAGCTCTATTTAAACAGCACACAACTACATGTTCTCTTTTACAACCCACATGGACAAGTGATCATAGATTACTTTTTTCTTTTTAATAATTCAGACTTCTTCGGAAAAGCTGGTGTCATTTACCTCAGCCTAAAAGTGGACGATTCTCAGTAAGGGAGGAACCAGCCATAACTTTTCAAGTATTCTTTTTATCTTTGATTTCATTCTGTGTGAAGGAGTGGGGCTTTCATGCTGAGCCTACCGCAGTAAAGAGTTTGGAAATGGATTCTGTCACCTCTGGTGATTGAATACTTGGACTGAAGTTGGGGCGCTCTCAGGCACGTAGAAATAATTTTTACTTGCTGCTCTTCAATACTGAAAATGGAAAAGAGGAAAGTTATTTGAAATTATATGATGTAAAAAATAGTAATATTTAGCTTTCCTTTTTACTTCATTTTAAGGTAGAAGTTCAAGTTACATTCCTAAATTTGACTTATTAAGGGATTCATTGGTTGAAATAAAAATTTAATATTATCCATCAAATTTCTGGGCTGAGTTTGATAGACAGTCATTCAGCAGCTGTTTTAACAGTGATGGCAGTCAAATTTGACTAAATCATAATTACACTAGCAAAATACATGCATATATATATACATATATACTTCAGGGTCATTGTTAACAAAAATTGAATCAGGATTGATTCATAACAATACTAAACACTATCATTAAATGAGAATTTGACTTGATGAATTTTCTAGAATACATCATAATTTTAAAATTCATTTTATATCTCAAAAATTATTTATGTATTTAAAACCCTTATTATATTTATTTAAGTGATTTAAACTTATATTTCACTTATATTGCATAAGTTAAATTTGCAAATAATACTTATAAATAAAACTTGCAGATTAGGTTTGATCACAAGGAGATTTTTGAAAATAGTTTTGATGATACAGCATCATAAAATATTCAAATAAGAAAGACAATGATAGCAGCAGGGGAAGCTCCTGTGCTGAGTGGTATGAGCTGAAGGGCTGCCTGGTGAACTCTACCTAGCTGTGCGGCCTTGGGCCCTCTGTCAGAACATGGTAGGGACCCACCCAGTGACCCCAGGCAGCTGTGCAGCTTTGATGAACTCACATAGCATGAACTGAAGGCCTGCACGGCATACTCCACCTAGAAGTTCAGCCGTGGTATGCCACTCAGAGCCTGTTAGGGTCCTGACCAGAAACCTCAACCACTGTGGAAATCAGTCTGAAAGTTCTTCAAAAAGCTGGGATTGATCCAGTTATTCCACCTCTGATCATATTCCCAGAAAAATTGATAACATCATATCACAGTGATATATATGCACCGACGTTTATAGCTGCACAATGTGTAATAGCCAAATCTTGGAAACAATTTAAATGCCTATCAACTGACGAATAGATTTTTAAAAATGTGATATTTTTATACAATGGAGTACTACTCATCCAAAAAGAAGGATTACATTGAGGTTTTTCTAGGGAGATGAGTGTGACTTGAGACCATATTCATAAGTGAAATAAATCAAACTCACATGTGTAAAGACCATTTTGTCTCCCTAGTGTAAGAAACTGAAAGAGTAAATAAGATACAAAATCTTCACTAAATATTTTGAAAGGATAAGAAACTGCTCAAAGGGGGAAAATAAGGAGAAAAGAAGGAAGGAAAAAGAAAAAAGATATAAATTTTTATATACACACTTAAGATAGCTAAGATAATTGTGATACTAATTCTATTAGTTCTTAGAACAAAACTGTTAACATTCATAGGGTTAGATCAATTTTGCATGCATATATCTGGTAATCTGAGTAACTCTTTTGAAGATAACTATGCAAAATAACAACCTTAGTTATGTTCCTACTACTTTGTTTTGAAAGTCTATATTGTTATTTTTTGGGGATTTTTGTTATTGTTATTTGCCTCTTTTGTTTTTTGTTTTTCTTGTGTTTTGCTTTGTTTTTCCCTCTAATACAGAAAGTATTGATGTACATGTATAGGCCTAGAACTTCTAAAGAGTTTACAAGAATTGATTTTATTTTGTGTGATGGTATGAACAGCTCCTCTGAAGAAAACGAGCCATTATGGTAACCATTGCTGATTTCCTCTCATCTTGTTTTGAAGTCAAATACTGCTTTCATTCTTTGTTTTGATTGGTTTTAGTCTGTTTTCTATTATTTGATTTCAATATATGTGAAAGTTGAACAGCCATTTTGAAGAAAATAAGAGACATTTTGATAAATGTTGTTGATTTTCCTATTGTCTGGTTTTGAAGGCCCATAATACTTTCATTGTTTTGATCAGTTTTATACTATTTTCTTTTGTTTGAATTCATTGTGTATGAAGATATGCACAACTATTTTGAAGAGAACAAGAAACATTGTGGTAACCACTGTTGATTTTCTGTTGCCTTGTTTTGAAGTCCTGTGTTGCTTACGTTGTTTCGCTCCAATCTGTTATGTTGTTTTGTTTTATTCTCTTTAAAATAAAAAAAAGAAAGAAACACAATGATAGAAAAATTGAAAAGGTAGTTTTTTGGAGAGAAGAAAGTTGCAGAGAAACATGCTCTTTGAAAGAGTATCTGCCTTTCCATATGAAAGAGGAGATATAGCAGTGACAATGGGAAATAAATGAACCTCTTGAATGAACTGACTTGGGAGATGAATTGAGTATAATCTGAGAAATGAAATTTTAAAGCAAATTCATGGAATTTTGGATACTATCTTGACCTGAAATCTCAGTTTCACTCCTAGATAATTTGTGTGATTTACAAAGGAAGACTTCTATTGAATCTAGAATTACATTTAAAATATAGAAATAGACATATATCAACAGGTAAATGGACAGAGACAGAATTAGATTAATGTATGTGTTTTTTATATAATTATACATAAAATATGGATATTGCATATATTGGTTTAAAATTAAATTATACACATGTTTATGAATGCATATGCATACATATGCAGTATAAACATTTACACACAACTATGTGTGAAGTCATAAGCATTTTGAACATATAGGTTAATGGGAAGGAAAACAGTGAATTAATAGAAGAAAGAAAAAGAAGGGATTAAAGAAAAAATGAAGAGAAGGAAAATGTAAAAATTAGATCTACATTAGAATTAAATATATCAAAATATTAACAAAATGTATTAATGAATGGTAAAATTATATGAAATATTTGTTTCTATCAAAATAGTTTTTGGTATATTCTCCAATGGCTATATATGACTTTAATAATCAATGAAGCAAAAAAAGCAGTGAAGGTAAAACAAAGAGACAATATGAAAGATAGTCTACATACACATACTTTAAAGAAAAGGCTACCTAATTTTTTTAAAATGTGCCGATTATTTCACTGTGAAACTGTATTTATTTTAAAAGTATAAACTGGATTTCCAGCTTCCATTCTCACGTGTAAGGGGCTCACTCCTGTCCTAGCTGGGAAAAGCCAAATGAATTATAAATGCACCTATTTTTTTAGATCAGTCAGACAACTGAGGTCAAAGGGAGCCCATTACTCAAAAATTAGACTAATGGAAAGATACAGAAAATCACAGCTTACTGGAAAAGAGTTTAAGAATAGACACTGTGACCTGAGCCAGTACTGAGATAAGAAAACTTTACTTTTTACATTTTATTTTAAAGAGCATAACATTAAATATAACAAAACAAAATATATCAGGAAAAAACAATGTAGAAAACACAGATTTCAAATCAAGATAAGAGGAGATCTTCACTGTCTATCATATTGTCTTTTGTTTTCTACTAAATAGTTGTCCATATCTTCACACACAATGAATTCATACAACACAAAATAGTATTAACTGGTCAGAAAAGAGTGATGAAGGCATTTTAGGTCTTCAAGACCAGACAATAGGGAAGTCAACAATGGCTGCCATAATGCCTCTCGTTCTCTTCAAAATAGCTGTCCATACCTTCATGTATGTTGAAATTAAACAATACAAAACAGACTAAAATCACTCTGAACAAAGACTAATAGTATTTCTGGATTTCACAGTGTGATGCTCGGAATCAGCACTGAGTACCTTAGTGTCTCTTTTTCTTCAAAGTAGCTGTTCACTTCATTGTGCATTATATAATCGATTCTCATAAACAGTTTAGGGAAGTTCTATGCAGGTATGAGTCTCTACATGTATACCTATCCTTTCTTTATCAGAAAGAAAAAGAAAATAAAACAAAACAAAACAAAACAAATTCTTAGAAAAACATGAAACAAAGAACACAAATAAATAACAGTAGCAAAGAGCCCAAAACACTAACAATATAGGCCTTCAAAACAAGATGGGAGAAGCATAACTGGGGTTGTTATTTTACATAATGATCTTCAAGAGTTCCTCAGATCGCCATACACTAATATGCACAATTGCTTCAATCCTATGAATGTTAACTATTTTGTTCCAAGAACTGATAGAACTTGTAGCACAATCATCTTAGCTATCCTAAGTGTCTTTATATAATTTTAGATATTTTTTCTTTTCCCTTCTGTTTTCTTTTTCCTCATTTTCCCTGAGATATTATATTTTCCCCTTTAAGCAGATTCGTATCCTTTCACTGTATTTATTGAGTTTTTGTATCTTATGTACTCTTTGCATTTCTTACACTAAGGAGACTATATGGTATAGTTTGATTATATTATATTATATTATATTATATTATATTATATTATATTGTAGTTTGATTTATTTCACTTATGAGTATGGTGTCAAGTTGCATCCATTTATTTATAAGTATCTCAATGTGATAATTTTTATAGCAGAGTAGTACTCCATTGTATAAACATACCACATCTTTTTTATCCATTCTTCTGTTGATGGGCATTTAGGTTGTTTCCAAGATCTGCCTATTACAAATTGTGTTGCTCTAAACATGGATGCACTTACATCACTGTGGTGTGATGTTTTCAGTTCTTCTGGGAATATGCCCAGAAATGGAAGAGCTGGTTCAAATGAGACTTCCAATCCCAGCTTTTTGAGGAATCTTCAGACTGACCTCCACAGTAGTTGCACCAGTCTACACTCCCACCAACAGTGAGAAGAGTTCTTTTTTCCCCTGCAGCCTCTCCAGCATTTGTTGTTGGTAGTTTTCTTTATCCTGGCTATTCTTTCTGGAGTGAGATGGAATCTCAGTGTGGTTTTAATTTGCATTTCTCTCATGACTAATGATGATGAACATTTTTTCATGTATTTATTTGCCATTTGTATTTCTTCATCTGAGAACTGTGTATTCATCTCAGATGCCCATTTTTGTAATGGGTCTTTGAATTTGGGGGATCTGATTTTTAAAAATTCTTTATATGTTCTAGACAGAAGTCCTTTGTCTTAGGGACCATTCACTAAGATTTTTTTCCCATTTTGTGGGTTTTCTTTTCACTATGCTGGAGATTTCTTTCGACATGCAAAAATTTTAATAGGATGTGATCCCAGATATTGATTCTGGGAAGTATTTTGCATGCAGTTTGATTCTTGTTCATGAATTCTCTACCTACCCCTATGTCTTCAAGATTTCTACCTACTTTGTCTTCCAACAGATTTAGTGTTTCTGTTTTAATATTTAGATCTTTAATCCATTAAAATTTTAGTTTTTCAGGTTACTATAATTTTCCCTGAATAGATCTTTTACTTCTTTTGTTAGATTAATTCCTAAGTATTTCATTTTTTTTGGATGCTATTGTGAAGGGTGTGGCTTCTCTTATTTCTCTCTCAGTGGTTTTGTTGTTAATGTATAGGAATGCTATTGATTTTTGAGTGTTGACTTTGTATCCAGGTACATTACTGAATTTATATATTATACCTAGGAGCCTTTCAATGGAGTTTTTTGGGGTCTTCTATGTAGAGTATCATGTCATCTGCAATAATGATAATTTAACTTCTTCTTTTCCTATACTTACTCATTTTATTTCTCTCTCTTGTCTAGTTGTTCTGGTTAGTATTTCCAGCACTAAATAGAATAAGAATGGTGATAATGGACATCCTTGTCTTGTTCCTGATTTTAGGGTAAAGGCTTTCAGTTTTTGGCTGTTTAATATGATGCTGCCTGTTAGTTTGTCATAGATAGCTTTTATCATATTGAGCAAAAGATGATCTATTCCAATTTTCTGTTAGGTTCTTATCATGAATAAGTGTTGGACCTTATCAAAAGCTTTTTCTGCATCTATAGAAATGATCATGTGGTTCTGATCATTTTGGCTCTGTTGATATGGTGGATTATGTTTATTGATTTGCATATGTTGAACCATCCCTGCATTCCTAGACTGAATCCCCCTTGGTCATGGTGTATAATCTTCTTGATGATTTGCTGCATCCTGCTTGCCAATATTTTATTGAGAATTTTTGCATCTATGTTCATTAAAGAGATTGGCCTTTATTCTCTTTTTTGGTTTGCTCTTTTTCAGGTTTTGGTATTAGAGTAATATTTGCTTCCAAGAATGAGTTAGGGAGAAGGAAAACTTTATAAATGACAAATTTCTAGAAGATTAGTATAGATGAGCTTGCAAATTAAAAAGACCAAAAGAGGATATCCATTCTTAAGGGAAATACTTTTCTGAGTTTTCCTTCTAGGAACATTATTGGGTTCTCAGTGGAAATTAGAGAAAAATTCCCTCATTGTATGAAAGTAACCATTTGAAATATGCCCAAAGAATTCTGTTTTCCTAAACAAGACCTGCTTCTAAATGTATTTGGAAAACCTAAATGCCAAGATTACCCAACAAAATATTCCAAAAAGAAAAGTTCAAGAACTCATACTACCTAACTTCAAGACTAAATATAACCCATAGATAAAACACAGTTCTGTTGTTGAAAGAATAGACAAATAAACAAATGGAACAGAATTTAGAGTCCAGAAATAGATCAATACAAATATAATCAAGTGACCTTTGACAAAGGAGCAGAGATAATTCAATAAAAGATGGATAACATTTTAAACAAATGACTTGGGAACAACTAAATATTCAAATGGAAAAGAAAGAAATCTAGAGAAGAATCATATACATTTCAGACCAACTCAAATATCTAACTGTAAAATTATAAAATTATAATTTATAAAATTATAATTATAAAATTATATTTTATAATATAATAAATTATAATTTTATAAGATTATAATTTATCATATAATATAATTTTATAATAAAATTATAATTTTATAACATAATTTTACAATAAAATTATAATTTTTATAATTATAAAATTCCCAAAAGATGGGAGAAAATCTAAGTGATCTTGGATATGGCTTTCAAATTTTAGATGTAACACCATACCAAAATCATGATCATGGGGAAAAAAAGAGAAAGTAGACTGCATTAAAATGTAAAATTTCTGCTCTGCAGAGCCATTATTAAGAGAATGATCAGACATACCATAGACTAAATGAAAATCTTTACAAAATATATATCTAACCAAAGATTTACTCTAAAGCCATGAAAGAACCCCTAAAACTCAATTATAAGAAAACAATTAACAATGATCAAAAGATGTCTACAGGTACCTCTTCAAAGATAAACAGATGGTGTCTTAGTTGCTTTCTCTTTATGAATTGCAGTATCCTAAACCTGTAACTTAAAGGAGGGAGGGTTTATTTTACCCCCACAGTTGGTAGAGATTTCGGTCCATAGGCAAATGGCTCCATAGCAGGGCAGCATGGCAGAGAGAGGTACCTTCCTGGCAAGGCTTCCAGAGGCAGAGAGAGTGATCAAAAGAAATGGAAGGGAGATACACCTTCCCCAGCCACACCGTGAGTAACACACCTCCTCTTACCACACTTCACCTCCCAGGATCACATTTGGCTGTAAATTTGTCAGTGAATTCACCCAAAACCTACCAAAAGCCTTACTTAAGAGCACGTGAGGTTTCAGGGGAACATTTCTATATAAAACATAACAGAGGCAATTAAGCACATGAAAAGATAGTCCATATACTACACTTTTACAGAAATGTATGTTAAAATAATGAGGTGCCGCTCCACACTTGTTAGGATGGTTAGAGCCTCCAAAGCACTGGTGATTTCAAATACTGGTGGGAATACTGGGCAACATTGTTGGTGGGAATATAAAATAACATGATCATTTTAAAGAGTTTGTCAATTTCTCACAAAACTAAACATTTTTACCATGTGTTTCAACAAACACACGTTTTGGTGTTTACCCAAATGAATTGAAACTGCACATGGATTTTATAGCAGCTTTAGTCATAATTGCCAAAAGTTGGAAGTAATCAAGATCATTTATCAGGTTAATGGGTAAACAAACTGCAGTACAGCCATATAATAAAATATTACTGAGCAATAAAAAGTAACAAACTATCAAGCTATTAAAAGATACAGAGGAAATTTTAAAGACGTTTTACTAAGAGAAAAAAGCCAATTGGGAAAGTATATTTACTATGTAATACCAAATATATGATATTTTGGAAAAGTTAAAACCAAAAATACAATAAAAGATCAGTGATTGCCAGAGGTTGGAGGAAGGACAATTGCATGTATTTGTAATGGTGGTCACAAGCCATTGTACACTTTGCAAAACCCATAGCATATACAAGAGTTACAATGTCCAGAGTCAACACTACAGTAAACTATAGATGTTAATAATAATATCAACATGGCTCATTAATTATAACAAATGTACTATAATAATGCAAGATGTTAACAACAGGAAACTGTGGAGAAGAAAAAGAATACATAGGAGCCCTGTACTTTCTCTACAATATTTGTGTAAATCTGAAGCTACTTTATAAAATAAAGTCTATTAACTTTTAAAAGGTGTATGCTGGTTTGGAAGCTAAGTAGAAAATGGGGAGAGCAAGCCTGAGCTCTGGGTCCAGGCTGCCCAGGTGACCGCGGGTATGTGAAGTATGGAAAGTCACACTTGTGGTGCCTGAGTCACAGAACTGGTATCAGGATCAGTTGAAAATGCACAGGGAGCATATGACTGAATGTGTCTGGGTGGCTGTCACATCGTCAGTAAAGATCTTGTGAGGGAAGAGCTTCTAAAATAGCAGCACTTCTTGAAGTGGATTCTGGACTCGCATGTGCAACACCTCCATGTCACTGAAGTATTCAAGTGTAGACTGATGGATAGGACTTTTCATTTTGATGTGGAGAAGGAATATGCTGTCACAAAATGACCAGATAACTTGCCAGCTGACATTCCTTTCCATGTGAAATTTTAAGACCCTATGAAAGAAGATGATGCATGTAAAACTATTTAAGAAACTGTAAAAAGCAACCATTCAAGATATTCTTTGTGATACTCTTGGATTTACTGCACACTTTTTGTTCATTGTCAGAGAAATTTCTTCACATCCTTAGAACTATATAGCATTAGAGATGAAGTTACCAGTGCTTATAAATTAACCAGCTTTTACAGCTGTTGAAGATGCGGCTAAGGAGATTTATCCAGGGTGACAAAGCAAACCTCAGTTGAGTTCACTCTACTAGGTGTACCACCACTATTATTGTCAGTTATATTAACATTTTCAAAATCCTGAAGTCTCACCCTTATGTTGGAACACAGATAACTTCAGTTTTTCCTGCAGAGTGTCCCTTCTGAGCTCTGTAACCATTCCCTTTCTAGGATGGTTTTGCTCTTTTGCAAAACTGCTATTTGCTACTCCTTCTGTGTCTATAACACTGCAAATCAGAATTTTTCTACAACATGTAGGCAATGACATTTCTTTACGAACATCAAAATATCACACAAAAAAGTTTAAATCATTAATACAATCACTATTACCTCTTTGTAATAGGCCTATGAAATTGATGGGACAGGATTGCATTCTGACTACTGATCTATATTTCCTTCTTAGTATTGTTATTTGAGAAAAAAAACTGTTGCAGTGCATAATAAATATTCTGGCTTTAATGTCATTTGTTTAGCCTAAGAAATAATAGCTTTTATTGACTCTTTAAAATATTGCATAATATTTGATGTTGACAAAAGAATGTAGATAAGCTATATATTGACTATTATGAAGTGTAAGAATAAAATAAACATCCACAAAATCTCTCTCTCTAAATACTTTGAATCTACTCATGTGATTCTCCTTAATTCTATGACTATGTCTTTTTCCATGGAGATGTCATCATTTCCTTCTTTAAATTTTTTTTAAAAAGTTGTGTCATAGAATAATAAATATTCCTAGCACTATATTGCTTAGTTTTATTTTTAAATTGTAGGAAACTTTTCTAGGCTATACTCTGCCCGCAGTGATTTTTTTCAACATCATATGTGTAATGTTTTTTCAAATTATTTCATGTATCAGGAATTCATTCAGTTTCTATAAAATCAGGTTTTGCTATTAAAAGTACTTCAGTACATTTTTAAATTTTTCTATCAATGGACATATTGGTTATAGATAATATTTTCTGTGAAAAATCAGATGACACTTTTGTGTTTGTGTCATAGGATATGTATGAAAACACATACAATGAAAGGTCAACTTGGTGACTTAAAGGGTACACAAATACTCAAATTTTTGAGTTACTACCAAATTTATTTCCCAAATCCTTATACTGTAATTTGAGTTATCAAATTATATTTTTTGCATCCAGCTTTTATAAAATTGTACTTTATTGTGAACTCAAGACATTTTATAAAAAGCTAATGAGAATATTTTTGTGTGTGATTACTTGTCATTTAGTGTTTCCCTTCTTTGAAATAATTCTTAGGTCTTTTGATCATTATTCTACATTGTGTTGGTTACTTTTGTCTCATTGCTGAGACAAAATATCAGACACCCAAAAGAAAGGAAGGAAAGGCTTATTTAGCTCACAGTTTGTGGCGGTTTCAGTCCATAATCAGCTGAATCCAAGGCAGGGTAGCATGGCGGAGGGGCAATATTTCAAGGTGGCAGAAAACAACAAAAGCAACAGGAGCAAAAAGGAGATAAAGCCTCTTTTCTTCCCTTCTATTGTATGCAGGCCACCTCTGCTTCAGGGCAGGTGTAGCACTCATACCACCTCCTTGCCCTCCTCTTTCACAGGATCAGGACGTCTACAAAGTGAGCATCTTGGTTCCCTGCTGAGTCACTTAGTTCAGCCTCTCAAATTGACACAACATATCAACTACTACATTCATTCTTCTTTTTGATAGGTACAAATTTGCTCTAATAGTCTTGTCAGTTGTGTGTTTTGTATCTCCCCCCAGTTGATAGCTTGTCTTTTGAAAATCTTTATGCACTTCTATATGCATTCAAGAAAATAATTTTACATAAGTGTGATTACCAGTTTTATCTTTTTATTATTACCATATTTGTCACTTTAAAAATCCTTATCTATTAAGTTGATGTGATTACTTTCATAAATTTTGTGATTGAATATTTGAAATATTTTGTGTCACAGTTGTGTTTATTCTCTCAGGAAGTTATATAGTAGTAGGGATTTCATTTTCCCCCACATAATCAATTGTCCCAGAATTATCTTTTGAAATTTGATAATTTTCTTTGTTATCAGTGACACCACCAGCACTTTTAAATTTCAATTTTCCACATGTACATTGATACTGTGTGTTAATTTTAGAACTATATTGTTAACTTTTTTTTAAAGAACTTACAGGATTTGGGCTGAAGATTAAATATTTTTGAACATACTGTCCAGAACTTTAAGATGCTGTCTATCTCTGAACAGGGAATTTCTCCATCTCTTTTATCTTTAAAGTTGTTTTTAAATATGGTTTGTTAGTTTTATCTGTGTCAAATTCAAACATCTCCCACTGGATACATCTCCAGGCATTATATAAATTTTACTTGTAGAATCATATGGGACTATCGATTTCTCTGAGCAAAGAATTGGAACCATAGGTTCAATCTCTTGAATAGAAAAACATTACTTGTTTTGATATAATATTTGAAAACCTTAGTGGTTAAATATATTTTCTTCCACGGAGACATTACAGTGTCTTTGGCCAAGAGCCATAGAGCACATCTGATCTAGAAGCACTGAAACTCTTTTGGATTCCCAAGGCTCCTGTGCACCTTTCCGCTGCCTCTGAAATGCAGCTATCACCTGGCCTCAGGGAAACCTTGCTCATATGCAAATAATACTCAGTAATTGTAGCTATTGGTTCAACACAAGCTTTAAATTTGTTTCTCATAATTCAGCTCCTTAAAGATGTCTGTTTTCTGGGAAATCAGAAACGCAAAAATGAAACATCAAAAAAGATGTTTTATACAAGATGTATTTTCCAGGGAAAGGTCCCTTCGAAAGATCTAATATTGGACATTTGCCAAAAATAAACACTTCAAGATTGAGTCTTAACTCTTACCTTCCATGACTCCACATTAAAAATAAAAGATAATAATGTACCTGAAAGGCATTCTGTCATACTGAAAGAATGCTTGGTTGAAAAAAATGGCAGCAATGATTAAAGCCAGCCCTTGACAATGCCATCAACCCTCTGGTTTTCCACACATCTAACAAATCTACCCATCAGTACTGAAATGCGAATACCTCAATCCAGCAGTGCTGCTTTTGGAAATGTTTACAGTATGCAGGCACCTTACAAAGTGACATGAGTTTATTTATTTATTTATTTATTTTTACCTACTTACGTGTTCATTTGCTTTTGCTGAAAAAATGATACTGTCTATCTCAGCACCGAATTCTAGCAAGGTCTACATGATTACCAGTTTTATCTTTTAAAACCCAGGAGCTACTGGTTAAGCTATATTTTGTGACCATGCTCCTGCCTTTCCAAGCTCTGATTAGCTGTGCATATGTGTACATAAACACTTGGACATTCCTCTGAAGCTTCTTTCTATAGCTTCCTACCACCTACCTTTGCAATGAGAACTGTGCCTTATCTCTCTGTCACTCTGTCAGCATTATGCCACTGTACCATCCTGGTTCCCTGGTATATTTACCTAACATGGTAAATATTTAGTATAATGAACTCTTCAAATGGGGTTGGGAGTAAAGGTTACAGCTTCTCATTTTCTCCATGAACTTGGTTATACATGATGTTTGAATACAAATATAACATAATTCTGTTAATTTGTGTGTATATACTCAGAGAACTCTGAATAAGATAGAAGCAGCTAAGGACTATTTGGGGAAGCGTCATCCTCAAGAAATATATAGATTTAGCCAGTAGATGTTAAATTGCACCTTATTCTAAATACCAGAAAGAGCTGAATATTGCTTAATGACTTCATTAGAGTTGAGCTTCACTTGATCAATGTAGCCTAATTAACATCTTTGCTTGTGTTCTGTTGTTTATCTAATTTGGAAATAACTTTCAACATTAATCCTTTAAAACAGCAAGACTTTATTGTGAATTAACTAAATGTACACTATGTATATAATACATATATATGATAACAAAATTAAGAGACCAAGTAACCTGCCCTATAAAGGCTCTGATTCATCAGGAAGTGACGGATGAGCAACTTTAGAAGTGTTTTGAAAGAGCTATGTTCAATGCACTAAACCTGTAATGGAATAATTAATTCTTGATGACAGGAAATAATTAGTAGAAATAATGATATTTGAACCAGATGGCAGAAAAAAATGAATAGGAGTTTTCCAAGAGAAACACAACATGAACATTTCAGTCAGTGGGAGGGCCCTGATATAGTGACTATTCCAATAATTAAAGCACACATTCATATTCTGGCCTCATTACTTTCCAGATTCAGTTAACAATCACTTTCCTCCAAGACAATTATTTGTTTTTTACAAATTAGACCTAATTATCTAAGAAATATCAGGGAGCCTTCATGAATTGATTGGGAAAAATTACAAAGTTCTTCACATAGCTCTGAGTTTGCAAAGCTTAAGTAAAACTGTAGTATCTATAATTTTCTTAGGCAAGTAATTCACGATTAAGAAATGGAGGCTACGTTAATAATTGATGTTAATATTTTCCAGTGGAAGACAAAGTTTCCAGAGACCCATCTGTTATTATTTATCTGCCATCTATATTTGATAGGGTTCTGAAAAAATTTCTGAATAAAGAGATTGAAGATGAAGAAACAAAATATGGATTCTAACTTTACTTGTTTTTAGCTAAGCTTTGCGTGTGACGTAATTGTAGATTCACAAGCAGCTTTAAGAAATGATCTAGAGGCACAGCCCAGGGTGCTAGTGATGACTGCTTTAGTCCTCGGTCCGCTCGTCAGCCCACAGGATCACGCTGCCCACTGCCTGCTGCAACAGGAACTTGCCACCAGCAGCACAAAGCCCTACCCATATCCAGCACTGATTCTGGAGCTGAAGAAAGAGCTGTTTGACACTGATCACCGCACTGTGGCCCTGGGCAAGGGCATCCTACACATGAGCTACAGATGAGTCCACTGGAAGCATTGTCAAGCAGCTGCAGTCTGTTGGTACTGAGAACCCCAGAGAAACTGGCATTGCTGCACCAGCTGTTGCTGACACTGATGACCGTGTGAATCCCTGCACTAGGGGTGTCCTCTTTTCCATGAGATGCTGTACCAGAAAGCAACTGATGGACATCCTTTCTCCCAAGTCATCAAATCCAAGGGTGATATTGTGGGCATCAAGATAGACAAGGGTGTGGTGCCCCTGGCAGGAACAAATGGCGAGACCATCACCCAAGGACTAGGTGGGCTATCTGAGTGCTGCCACCAGTACAAAGAGGATGCAGCTGACTTTGCCAAGTGGTGCTGGGTGTTGAAGAGTGGAGAACACACGCCCTCAGCCCTTGCCATCATGGAGAACACCAACATCCTGGCTCCTCTGCCAGCAGAATGGTGTTGTGCCCATGGTGGAGTCTGAGATTCTTCTTGATGGGGACCACAACTTGGAAAATCGTCAGCTTGTAACCGAGAAGATTCTTGCTGCTGTCTACAAGGCTCTGAGTGACCATCACATCTATCTGGAAGGCACCTTGCTGAGCGTCCACCTGGCCATGCCTGCACCAGGAAGTATTCCCACAAGGAGATTACCATGGCAACTCTCACAGAGCTGCACCCCACGGTGCCACCTCCTGCTGTCACTGGGACTATCTGGAGGACAGAGAGAGGAGGATGCATCAGCCGGGGACCTTGACCTTCTCATACGTGGGCTCTGCAGGCTTCTGCACTAAAGGCCTGTGGCGGGAAAGAAAACCTGAGGGCTGCCCAGGAGAAATACAGCAAGCAAGCCCTGGCCAACAGGAACATACACCACGAGTGGTCAGGCTGGGGCCGAAGCCTGTGAGTCCCTCGTCTCCAACCATGCTTACTAAGCTGAGGTGTTCTGAGGCTGCCCCCCAACACTCCAGGCCCCTCTTGAAAGCTTTCTCCTCACTCTGGCCTCCCTTGTGACTTTGGTGGATGATGCTGTCTGAGTGTGCTCACTCTGGCACTCCTTCCAGCCTACTGCTAATACACAACTATTTAAGGGGAGGGAGGAAGAAACGATCTAGAGAGAGCCCATATACATTTCCCAGTTCTCCCTAATGGTAACATCTTATATAACTACGGTGCCATGTCACAAAGGAGATGTGGACATCAATGTGACTGAGATACAGAATTTTTCCATCATCCCGGGATCTGTCATCTTGCCCTTTCATACTTCACCCCAATGCCCACCCCTCTGAACCTTTTCCTTAATGTACTTGTCAATCTATTCTCCATGTCTTCTATTTTGTTATTTCAAGAATGCTATGTAGTTGGAATCATACAGTAGATAACTTTTATTGACTTTTTCCCCCCTCATAATTTTCTGGTGATTCATCCAGGTTCATTCATATATCAATAATTCAGTTTTGTTTATGGGTGGCAGCTTTATATGATATGGATGCTAGTTGAATGCTCACTTTTAAAGGAAATCTATTTTGTTTCCAAGCCTTGTGCTATGGTCATAGAGCTACTGTAAACATGCATGTACATATTATTATGTAAACATTCCTCTTTATCTCTGGACCAAATGCTGAAAGGTACAGTACGCTCCATGAGTTCAGCTGGAGGCCTGTAGCCCACAACAATGTTTCCTGCAACTCCATATCGAGAATCTGCACTGGGAAGAACCAAAGGCCCACAGTGGAATCTAGAAAGTATGTACCAGCAGGTGAAGGATCTGTGCAGCTGGCTGAGGGCGCTGCACTGGACCCAGGAAGCAATGCTCAAGGTAAGGATCAGAGCTCCCACAAAGAGAACCACAGCCATTCTCAGCAACAGCAAGGACCTGGGCTCCTCTGACAGTGAGAACAGCCAAGTTCATATCTGGAAGCCAGTGTGACAAGCTTCTCCAGGAGAATCAATAACACATCATCTTACCTTTCAGTTTTCCTCCTATGTTGTTGGCAACGATCTTCAGGTGGGCCATCCACTCCTAGCACCATGCTGATTCAGTTCAGCTGAGTGTTACAAGTTGACTATTAGTTATCCAACCATACTCAGGAACGCACAAATGACCATTTTATACTCTTTCATCCTGATTGTGCAGGTAGCCATATAAGCCTACTAAGTAAATCCTTTATATAATGACACAAATTCACATTATGTTAAATATTAATTACTATTAATATATTAAATATTATATTAATATAATACATATTGTATTAAATTTGTTTTTCTAGCAAACCCTAATTGATAAATGTATTCAGAAGTAGGGCTTTTGTTTTTGGTTTCTTGACCAAACATGTTATTTTCTCAAATGACTCTACTATTTGCATTCTCACAGTTTACAGATTTTTCCTTTTTTTCATATCCTAGCCAGCACTCATTACCACTCATACGCCCTTCCTCTCAGTACTGGGAAGTGATTTTTATTATGCAACATCCAGCATCGCCTAAGCAACTGTTCTACCACTGAGCTACATTCCCAGCTACCATTTGTCTTTTTCTGTAGCAATTCTAAGGACTGTGAGGTGATATTTCATGATGGTTTTAATTCATTTCCTTGATTAGAGATATTGGACATTTTTCAAAATAAGTTGTTAGTCAGTTATGTCTCCTCCTTTGAGAAATATCTATTCAGATACTTTGCCTATATTTAAATCAGGTCATTAGTTTTCTTACTCTTGAATTGTTTGATTCCGTTATATAGTTTGGACGTTTGCCCCTTGTTAGATATAGTTAGAAAATATTTATTTTTCACCTCACAGGCTTTCTTCTCACTCAGTTGATTGTTGCCTTCATTGTACAGAAGGTTTTATAAATTCATATGGTTCTCATTGGCCACTTTGGCTCATGAACCAACACGTCATTGGCCAGACTAATGTTACGAAGCTTTGGCTCCGTGTTTTCTTTTAGTAGTTAAAGAGTTTCAGGTCTTACATTTAAGTCTTAAACCATTTTGAGCTGATATTTGCAGATGGTACGAGGAATGACCCCAATTTTGTTCTTCTGCTACAGAGATCTAGGTTTTTTAAAAAAATCGTTCATTGAGGAAGCTATTCTCACATTGTATATTTTTGGCACTTTTATAAAAAATCACTGGGCTATAAATATTTCAATTTATTTCTGGATTTCTTATCCTTTATCATTTGTTGGTATGTCTGGTGTTATGCTTATAGTATATTGTTTTGATTGTGACAACTATTATGAAATATATAGCATACATATGTATATGTGTATATATACTTGTATACATATACACATATACATATGTATTTGTATATATATATTTTTATTGGTACATTTTAGATATACATAATGATCACATTCATCATAGAGAATTTTTACATATGTTATATATTTTTTTGTATCTGTTATATATTTTATATGAATAATATATATTGATTCTTCTTTTCTTGCTCAATTGTTTTAGTATTTTTTAGTTCCACACACATATTATGCTTGATTTTTAAAACTTTTTTGTGAAAGGTATCACCTGAATTTTGATAGGCATTGCTTTATATATATGGGTGGCTTTGAATAGTATAGAAATTTTGACAATATTAATTCTACTAACCAATTAACAGAATATCTTTCCATTTATTTGTCATTGACTTATTTCATCAGTGTTCTATAGTTCAGATCTCTCATATCTTTAGTTAAATTTACTCTGGAATATTTTACATTTCTTGATGCTATTGTGAATGAGATTGTTTTCTTAATTTTTCATACCTTACTGTTAGTTTATAGAAATGCTACTAAATCTTCTACATTTTTGGAATTTATAGCTTTACTGAATTTGTTTGCTCTAATTTTTTGGATACTTCAGAATTTTCTACATATAAAATCATGTCCTCAGTAGTTTCACTTTCTTTCCTATATACCTAATTTTGTTTCTTTTTCAAGTTGTAAGAATGAGCATCCTTGTTTTGCTCCCAGTCTGAGGAAAAGGATTCAACTTTTTGCATTGAGAATGGTGTCAGACCCAGGAGCAATGGTGTGTGACTGTAATCCCAGCAACTACAGAGCCCGAGACAAGAGCATCACAAATTGCATCAATCTTAAGCAACACACCAAGAGCTCATCTCAAAAGAAGGATGGGGGAGATGTTAACTGTGGATTTGTCATTTACAGTCTTTTTTGGTTGACGACATTTCTTTTATACCTGTTTGGTTGAGAGGTTTTTCTTTTCATCATGAATGAATGTTGGATTTATTCAATTCCTTTTTCTGAATCTATTGAGATTATCATGTAGGTTTTAACCCTTCGTTTTGTTAAGATGGTTCTTGACATTTATTGGTTTATGTATGTTGAATGATTCATGTGTCCCAGGAATTAATTCCATATGCTTATGATAAATTATATTTCCAATGGTCTGTTAAATTCTGTTTGCTTCTATTTGATTGAGGGGCTTTGCACCTATGTTCATGAAGAGTATTTGCCTGTAGTTTTCTTTTCTTGTAGTGTTCTTGCTTGACTTTGGTAACAGGGTAATGTTAAAATCATAAAATGAGTTTAGAAATATTCCATAATCTTCAGTTTTGAGGAAGAAAATGATTGACTTTAATTATGTGATTCAGATGATGTATGTTTACTCAGGAGGTCAAGGTAGGAGGAATTCTGTGAATTTGAGGCCAGCCTGGGCTACATAGAGAGACCTAACTCTTTAATTTCCATATTACTCATATTTTTCATTCATTATGTCTAATTTTATGAGAAGGGTGATTAACTTTAATTCTTAAACCGATTGTATTTTTATTCATTCCATAATTGTTTGACGTTCTGTGTATTTTCCAAATTTGTCTTATTTGTGCTTAGTTCATCACTTCAAATATATAGATTACTTTTTAGATTTTCATTTTTTTTCTTCACATTTTCTATTTTACTTGCTTTTAATCAGCTTATATGCTTGGCCTTTGTCTTTCTCTCTTATTAAAGGCTTTCTTCAGATAGCCATAATCCTCAGCTGTTTGATCATGCATAACAAAGATACCAAACATATGACTGGAAGTTCTTATCTGTGAGGTGCATGGTGGCCTGCTTGAGACCATCTGGGGGAAAATCCTTGCACTGAAAATAATCAGAATGTCCTTTGTTCTGATGTTAGCCATAATATTGGGGCAGATTTTTCCTAGAATGTACCTAGAAGTGAAGTCAGGAATGAGCAGAGCAAGAATCCTGGAGGAGTGTCTGTCCACATAATCATTTAGGTTTTGACTCAATGCTTATGCCTCAATGTGCCTTTTGGATTTTGGTGCAGAGCTTCCCTATTTGCATTTAGTACAGTATAAAGCTTCGTTTTCCTTTTTTCTTTTGTTGAGAGAGGGTCTTGCTGTGTAGTTCAGGCTGGCCATGAATTCACTATATTACCCTGGTTGGCCTTGAATTGAAGACAGTCCTCCTTCCTCAGCCTCAGGAGTGCTAGGATTGCAGGCAGTGGTCACCACCACCATCACAGTTTCTTTGTTTATGCAAATGGAGACAAAAAGTTCCTGAGTGGTTTCAAATGGGGAAAAATATCTAAATTTCTTGCTAAAGGCTTTTAAGTATACATTTATGTGCATATTTTATATATTATTTGTGTATTTTGCTTCTTTTTACTCATACTTCAAAGATATTTAATACCATTCATTTCTGAATTTCTCCAAAATTCTGACATTTAAATTACACCTGTTCTTAGCTTTCCTTCTCCTGACTTAGCATTTCAATTTCTTGAGTTGTCTAAGTAGGTGCCAGCTCATCTCTGCCTGCTTTTTGCCTGCCCAAATGTGTGTGGTTGTCTCTCTCTTCATTCACATCTTGCTCCTGCCTTCATTTTTAAAAGTTACTTTTACTGACATTTTGAAAGACTGCTGTGTTCTGGGTGGGTTAATGAGTTGCCTAAACTCAGTCTGTGAGGACTCCATGTTCTAAAACTTTTCTTTGGTAGTCATAGGGTTGGTGCTAGAGATTAGCTGAAAACATGTAGCAAAAGAAAGATAGAAGAGGCAATTTAGGCTGTGTTTTGGAGTTTTGGGGCATGTACAAAAGTGAGAATAAAATGTGAGAGAAGATGCTGAGAGTATTAGTCAGCATTGCATTAGTATATCAAAATGCCTGAGGCAGCTGATTATATAAGGAGAAAAGTTGACTTACTTCATAACTATTGAAGTTCAAGGGCATGAGGCCTCACTGGCTCATCTCTGACAGAGCCAGAA
>PVJX010020810.1:0-32825 GCA_004027295.1 Dolichotis patagonum
TACTGAGCAGCTTCTGCTGAAAAATAAACTACAGAAATATTCAGAGCTGAAAGAGTAAGCACAGTGTTTACATATCTATAGGGTGGCTGGAGTGGCTTCACTGATCTTGGCTGGGCTTCTTCATGCTTCCATGGATTAGGAGTTGGCTGCACTTAGCAGACTCAGCTGGGCAGTTTTGCTTCCAAGTGATGGTCTGTCAGTCAGCCATATGGCTCTATTTCATGTATTTCTCTTCTTCTTGGACTAGTGAGCTAAGCATGCATGGCTTTCTCATGAAGATGGCAGATGTCAAAAAGAACTAGCCAAGAACACGCAATGTTTGTAAGGACTATTCAGAATTGGCCTCCTGAGACTTCCATTCATACTCCGTTGGTCAAAGAACACTATGTATTTGGGCCCAAAGTCAGAAAATGTGGAGCTGTACTCTTCCTTTAGTACATGGCAGTGTTTTATGATATGACAAATGATGTGCGAGGAAAATGAAGAATTGAGATCAGTAATTGAATCTTACATACTGACTCTACCAACTTAATTGGTTGTTTTCATTTCTAAAAAGTTTTTATATATTATTTTCATATATCAAAATCTTTGATATTATAGTCCCTGTTTCTAGAGTAATACTGCTTCTGATATTTACTAGTCTTTAAATGAAGTATATTATCTATAATCCTATTCTCTTCTTACAGTATAGTCTTCATATATTGTTTTTGCTTGCCTGATGTTTATCTCTTCAGGATTCAAATGGCATGTAAGTGAAGTGTATGGTTGCTATGTTCACCACTGCATCATCAGCACCTAAAAAAAGTCCTTTATCTGATTTTAATTCACATATTTTTTGAATTAATAAAATGAAAAGGAAATAGGAGTGAGCTGTTTTTTCTTCCAGAAATTATAGAAAAGAAAGTAGGATCAGAAGTTTTATGTCTAACTATTTCTTAGAAATGTACTGTTATTTAAAGAGGAAGATAATGATGACAATTTTTAACAAGGATGATGTATTATTGTTTTTCTGGTTTAATTGTAATTAAAAAGCATGGTACTATTAGAATTTTTTTCTAGTCTACTGTGATATAGCACTGCACAGAGAGGGAGTCCTGTTATAATGTTATTTCAGTGATGTGGGTCAGCTTATGAATCCAAAGACTTATTAAAAATAGAAACTAGCCAAACTTACTTAATATCTTGGATAACTTACTCTATGCTGAATAATACTCTATTCAAGCATATAAAACCAATTTGTTTGAATAAATTATTATTATAATACTACTTTTATGCCTAGGAACCTAAGGATCAGAGAAGTTAGAAAACTTCTACAGTGTACAAAATTACTAAAATGTGAAACTATTATGCTGTGCAGATCCATAGACACTTAGTGTAGTTGTAAAATTCAAAACTTGTGAAAAAAGAATATTTTCATGATGCATTTTCTGGAAATAAAAACTCAACATTGACCTAGAGATATAAGTCAATGCTAAAACATTTTGCTAGGATGTTCAAATTCACTGGTTCCATCCAGCATACCCCCCAAAAAACACAAATAAAAACAAACAACTCAGCCACTTTAATATTAAACTATAGATCTGATTTAGTCCAGGACTCTAAGATCATTGTAATATTAAAGGGAATAGTTTTGTTTAGACAAACACATTTGTAGGCAGCAAGGAAGGTACTTGTAGAAAAAAGAAAATAAAACATAATATTTTATCACATATATTTATGCATTTATGTTAGCTCCATAACTTAATATGTTACTTAAATTGGATAGTCAAATTTGACATTGTATTCTATTAATTTAAATCTCATTCTGTGATATTTTTCCAAGAAATAGAGGCAAATAAATTTCCTTCAATTATTTAAATAAAATTTGAAAAAGTGTTAAATTTGTTATCTATGTACCTGTCTAACACAATTTCTCACATACTGTTTTCACTAGTATTTATTGACTTTATGGGAAGTTTTCCCATTGTGTGTGTGTGTGTGTGTGCAGTTTTGTGTGTGTGTGCACATGTTGTTTATCATTATCTACTCTGTCCCAGATTCCCTTTTTGAATGGAATATTTTATAAATTGTTGTTAATAATGCTATCATTAAAACCCTTTACAAATAGAAAAGAGATTTAAGGATAACTGCCACAAAAAGGTAAACAAGGTAGTTAATTTTCTTTGCATTTATTTTTATTTTAAACAGAAAAAATAAATAACAATAAAATGGAGTTTCAAAACAGGTTGGTATGAGTATTAAAATAATTCATTGTGTATTGTTGTCTTCATAGTAGTTATTTAGAGTATAAGATATAGACATATCTTGTCCAAAGAACGTTACCACACATCTTTCTTTCCAATGAACTAAGAGAAACTAGCTGTAACTAGCTGAAACTAGCTAGTATAAAATTTTTCTTTCACCCTTCCTTCCTTTCCCCTTTGCCCCATTAGTTTGTCTTTTCTTTTGAACAGTTGCTTCTCAATTCACAATATATTTACATTTTGGATCTTATTTACTCATTCAGTTTCTCACATTAGTGAGACAATGCGATATGGACATATATGGATCTGATTTATTTCAATTATGAGTATGATCTCGAGTTGCAGTTATTTACCTATAAAAGTCTCCAGTTTATTCTTCTTTATGGCTGAGTAGTACTTGATTAATGTTTTATCCAGTCATTAGTTGATGGATATTTGGGTTGTTTCCAAGATTTAACTATTAAAAAGTTTTATGTAATAAACATCAGTTCACATATATCTCTGTGGTATTATGTTTTTAGTTTTTATGGGAAGATGCCCAGAAGGAAATTGATGGGCTAAATGGAACTTCTAGCTTTTTAATACTAGCTCTTTAAGAAAGATCCATGCTGATTTTCACAGTGGTTGCACCAGTCTATGCTACTACCAGTGGGAGAGTGTTTCTTTTCCTCATGATTCCCCCAACATTTGTTATTGATTATGTTCATTTTTACCACTCCTACTCAAAATAGTTCTGAAAATATTAGCGAGAGCAATTAGACAAGAGAAAAATATAAAAGGAATAAATATAGGAAAGGAAGAAGTAACTTATCATTATTTACAGATGACATGAAAGTCTACATAGAAGATCACAAAAACTCTACCAAGTAACTTTTAGAGTTAATATGCAAATTTAGTAGAGTACCAAGTTACAAAGTCAACACCCCAAAATCAATAGCATTCCTGTACACAAGCAACAAACTCACAGAGACAGAATTTAGGGAGGTCATACCCTTTACAATAGCATCTCAAAAATGAAATACTTAGGAATTAATACAACAAAGGATGTAAAAGAACTCTACAATGAAAATTATAGTACCCTAAAAGAAGCAATTGAGAGGCTATCAGAAAATGGAAAGGATCCCTTGCTTTTGGATAGGAAGAATCAACATAGTGAAAATGACCATACTCCCCAAATTGTTATACAGATTTAATGCAATCCTAATAAAAAAAAATACCACTACCATACCTACAGAAAGCATTCCTAACATTTATCTGGAACCAGAAAAGACTTAGAATAGCAAAAGCCATTCTAGGCCACAAAGACAAGTCAAGGGGCATCACAATCCCAGACCTGAAAATATGCTACAAAGCTACTGTGATAAAATCAACTTGGTTTTTTTGTTTGTTTGCAACAAAGCAAACAAACAAACAACTAAAAAAATACAGGCCTGAGGATCAGTGGAGCAGAATAGAAGATACAGAAGGAACCTCAAACACACTCAGCCACCTGATTCTTGACAAAGGAGCCAAGTATGCTCTCTGGAAAAATGATAGTCTCTTGAATACATGATGCTGGTAAAACTGGCTCTTCACATGCCAAAGACTGAAACTCAACCCATGTCTCTCAACATGCACTAAACTAAGTCAAAATGGATCAAACATCTAAATATTAAAATAGAAACACTAAATTTACTGGAAAAGAAAACAGGTAGAGGCTGGGGATTTAGCTCAGTGGCTTAAGTGCCTGCCTGGCAAGCGTGAGGTCATGAGTTCAATCCCCGGTACCAAAAAAAAAAAAAAAAAAAAAAAAAAAAAAAAAAAAAAAAAAAAAAAAAAGAAAAGAAAACAGGTAGAAATCTCAAAGACATAGATGTAGGAAGAGACTTCATGAACAAAACCCAGGCTGCAAGGTAAATACTACAAAGAATCAACAAATACGATCTCACCTTATTACATAGCTTTTACACAGCAAAAGAAATCACCAACATAGTGAAAATGTAACCTCCAAAGTGGGAAAAAATTATATCCAGTTGTACAAACAAACAAAAGACTAATATCTAGAACATCTACAACACACCCTGATGGGTGTGTCATTGTACACACCCATCAGGGACTAGCTGGTGTTCATAAAAACTTTCCAAGATACAATTTTCTAGCATGTTTATTATTGAATGATTTACTTTCTCATGATTTGAATTCAAGGAACAAAATGTAAAGCTATCCACCAAAAACCACAGCTTACTTTTGTAAGATAGAACTATTATTTCATCTAATTTCAGAAAAATGAAGTAGTGTCTCAGTTAAAACTTGGTAAGTATGACCACAGTAATGATCTATAGCTGCAGTCCTGGCATGAACTGTGTGAAGCAGAGGAGAAATAAGGACATGACACTGAACTGCAATTTCAAGATTTGTGCTTTCTATCAGAGAAATTATCGCATTAGGGATTGCTATAATCATGAGTCTAACAGATCTTTCTGATTCCTCAGGAATATACCATGCAAATAGCCAATACTCTAATCAGAGTATGTCAGACAAAAACTTAGGAGGTATCTAATTTGTGCCAGATCATGGTTAGAAGCAACAAATCTGTAGATTAGATAAATGTAAGGAGTCAACATGAAGGAGGATGGAATTGCTTTAACTCTAGTAGGTGTAACTTGGAGAATTGACATAGCATTCCCCTCAGCCTGAATTGCAGAAGCCAGGAAGTTAGGAATTCTGCTTTATCTGGTTCTTCATTCTGTACAACCTACACTGACTACGAACCTGGTAGGTATCCTTGTAAGGAACTAGGTAACTCTTCATTCTCATTGAGGAGAACATCTGCTCCATCATTTGCATCTTTATCTCATATATCAGAGGCATACTTTTTTAGTCTGGCAAGAAACCCAAGTGAAATTAATTTATGCCATGTATAATTCATTTTAACAGATGCTCTGAATGAAATAGATCTTTGTGCTTTACTTTGGCCCACATTTTGTTAGGTGTATCTTAATACATAAAGAATATGGATTTTAAGTGTGAGTAATTTAATATTTGATATTTGTTTTTTATCTTTTTTATTTTAAAGAGAATAAAACAAAACAGAACAAAGCAAATCAGAATAGAACAATGCAAACAACACAGGACTTCAAAACAAAACAGCAGGAAATCAACAGTGGCTACCATAATGTCTCTTTTTTTCTTCAAAATAGTTGTCCATATCTTCACACACAACAATATCAAACATAACAAAATAGTATAAAACCAATCAAAAGAATGAAAACATTACAAGACTTTGACACCAGATAATAAGAAATAAACAATGGTTTCTATAATGTTTTGTTTTCTTCAAAACAGTTGTCCATACTACCACACATAATAAAATGAAACAAAACAAAACAGAATAAAAGTGATTAAACAAATGAATGAAAACATTATAGGACTTCAAAACAAGATAATAGGAAACCAACCATGAATACCATAATACATCTCATTATGTTCAAAATAGCTGCCCATGCCATCAGACGCAGTAAACTCTAACAAAACAAGACAGAACAAAACCAAGCCTAACAAAATTGTGAAAACAATACAAGAATTTAAGCCAGGACAGTAAGAAATTAACAGTGTCACTACCTTCTCCTCCCAGGTATTTCCTCCTCTCACTTTTATAATATACATTGTGGGGTTTTTTGATCCCTCTAACTCCTTCTGTTTTTTATGCTAGGGTTCACCCTTACAAGTTCAAACTGTTTCACCCATGAACATGATCTCTAGTTGCATCCAGTTACCTACAAGATCCTCAAGATTATCCTACTTTATACTTGAGTAGCTTTCCATAGTACAAAAACACCATATCTTTCTTATACATTCTGTGGTTGATGGGAAAGTTATCCTTGCTTTTTTTCTGATCTCCTGTTGTATGGAGCAGTTGTTTTCTCTCCTTTGATTTTCAGTCTATAAATTTCCTTTCAAATTAAATGTATTTCTTTTTTAAATTTTTTTATTAATTTGAAGGTAATAAAATACAACAGAACGGGATGGAATAAAGCCAATTGAGACAGTGTAGTGAAACTGGTACAGAACTTCACAGCAGGTTATGGGATAAGAGTAATAGTTACCATAGTATATCTCATCATCTTCACAATAGTTGTTCTTTCAATCAGATATAGCAAAATCAAAGGAAATACAAAATATTATAAAACTTATCAAAGCAGAATATTGAATACAGCAATACCATTAATCAGGACAAAAGCAAAATGGTGATAAAAATATTTGCCTTAAAAGAGATGGTAGAAGGAAATCCCCCTTATTTGCTATATTACATATGATCACCCTCCCAAGAGATGCTCAGATCTCTGGCTCCCACTTGCTAAGGGGGGACGGGGGAGATGGGATGTTTGATGTTCAGCCCATGTGCCAGTAGGCTCATAACTGCTTGCTTACCAGGGCAGCAGGCTGGTTGCTTGGTTTCCCAGTGCCCTAAGTTCCAACATGGTTCGGATCTCAGCAGACGCTGCTGCTTCTCATCCTGGGGTGGCCATAGCTTGCCAGACCACAGCCACTTACCAGAGCAGCAGGCTCTAATATTTGATATTTGATGTGCATTTTAAAATCAAAAATCTTTTGCTGTCTACATAGAAAAATCTGTGAAATATTTCTTTTTCAACTGAATTGACTAGCTTCAATTGACCATAAAACCAATTATACAGTATGGGAATGCAGATGCAAGCCCCAAATGTACATATGACTCCTCAGCTTTCCCTTTTAATTTTATATTTCTTCCAAAGGTACCCAGGTAATTAAGATGCCATGGAAAATCAAGTTCTTCTGGTTCATATTCTTTATGTTTTAGAAAATATCTTGTATTTAAGGAATATAAACTGTATATCTGGATTTTAATTTTGAAAAATTCTAGCCATTGAATACTTGATCTTAATATAAAAGTATTTAAAAGTAAAAAGAAACTGGATATATCCCATGGAAATAACATGATGTCTTGGCTATCTTTCTCTCACTGATGAGACAAAAATACTTATGCCCGAAATTAGTGGAGGAAAGGCTTATTTATCACACAGGATATAGAAATTTCAGTTCGTAGTTTGTTGACTCCAAAACAGGGTGGCATGGCATAGAGGCAACAGTTCAAAGTGGAAAAAGACAGCAAAAACAACAAGTGCAAAAAGAAAAAAGCAAATCTCTTTTCCTCCCTTATATTGGATACAAGCTATCCACATATACTGTCTCCATCTCTTCTTTCATAAGTTCAGGATGTTTACAAAGTGAGGACCCTGCCCCTCTGCTGAGTTACTTAGCAAGCTTCTAAATCTCTCAAGTTGACAATGAATCAGTCATTACAATCCACCTTTTGTCAACTTGTCAGTCATTCACATTTCTTTATACTGGTTTCCAGATACAAAGACATGTTTATTCTTATTATTTCACAACTTGAACATTTAACATTGGCTTAATAGTTCTTAAGAACCTGTATTAAGTCTATCAACATTGTATTATATTAGATCCATAACATTCCGTCTTGGCCCCCCAAATACTCATGCACATTCCCTTATGCAAGAGGCATTTATTCCATCTCTTAAGAGTTGCCAAAGTTCTAACAGTTTCAGTATTGCTAAAAATTCCAAGCCCCAAAACTCTGAGATTTAAGATAAACTCTTAGCTGCAAACCTCTGTACAAATGAAAACAATGTTAAACACTTAAAACATTCAATGGCACAAGATGAACATTTTCATTCCAAAAGTTACAAAGAAAGGAATACAAAAGACTTGGACCAAAACAAGTCCAAAATCCAGCAGGGCAAACATTAAAGTCCTGTAGTTCCATGTCTAGCAACTGAAGCAGTCTGTCACAAATTTTGAGTTACAAAAGGCTTAAATGATAGCCGACCCATGGTACTTCTTGTGGTTATAGCTTCCACAGATTTTCTCTTAGACCTGCTTTGCTCACTTCTTGCAGCATTCCTGAGATGATCCACCTTCCTGACTTTTTCAAACTTCTGAGGTCTTCACCTTCAGCTTCGCACTCACAACTTTACACACTGCCCTCTCATTGGCACACTACCTGACCTCCTCGCCCTTCTGAAGTCAAGATGTAGGCCTCACTAATCCCTTAACTCTTGCATTCTCCATGCACCTAAAACCGGTGCCATGTGGATGGATGATGCCAAGATCTGCTGCCAGCTGGAGCAGTAGCCAAGGTTTCCCCTCTCTCTTGGCTGTAGAAGGTGAGTGTCTGAATCCCCGGGCACTCCAAATCCAGTTCTAAGGAGCAAAGTTTCTATGCTGTCACCTACCTGGAACACAGTGCTCTGAAGCTTTCTCCTCAAAGCAAACTCTTTCATTTTTGTAGTTTTGAGTCTACAATGGGTGGAGACTTGCTGCTTCTTGTGATGCTTTCCGGCCATCTTTTATATTCCCCTGTTCCTCCTTAGCAACAAAAATTTCCTCATCTCTATTTTTGCAGTCCATAGCTTTACTGGAGCTTTCTTTCTGGCCGAACTCACAATATTTTAAATTATTCTGTTGGCCTCTCTGCTCTTGATTCTCAACAGATATCTGGCTAAAAGCCCCCAATGGCTATGCCACTGCCTTGACGTTTGTTTTTTTTCTGCCAGATTAATTAGTCTGCCACCCATAATCTCAGTCTCAAGTAAAATCTCTGGACATGAGTAAAATGCAGACATACTTTTCGCTAAGCCATAGCACACACTATCTGGAGTCCAGCAGTCAATGCAGTCCTTTTTCCTAGCAGAAACATCCTGATCCTGGCAGGGATTATATCAGCCTTCTGGTTTAGCAAGCTCTTATCAGACTCTCCCATACAGAACAGCCTAATGTGTTTAAGCTCTACTCTTTCATGCAACATCTTGAAAATTTTTCAAACTCTTCTCACAAGCCATTCCTAAAGGCTTTGGAAATACATGGTTAGGTACTGTCACAGCAAGAACACCACCTCTCTAGTACCAAATTCTGTCTTAATTTTCTCTCATTGCTGAGACAAAGCACTGGATGCCCAAATTTAAAGAAGAAAAAATTTATTTAGCTCATAGTTTGTAGAGGTTTCAGTCCATAATCAGCCTGTTGCAAGGTAGGATGACATGGTTCAGGGGCAATAGTTCAAGATGGAAGTAGACAGCAAAAGGAACAAAAGCAAAAAAGAGGCAAACAAGCCTCTCTTCCTCCCTTATATTGTGTGCAAGTTATCCACCAACACTATTTCCAAAGCCTCTGCTTTCACAAGCTCAAGATGTTTGCAAAGTGAGAACACTGGTTCCCTGCTGAATTACTTAGTTAAGCTTCTAAAGTTCTCAAGTTGACACAGTGCATCACTCATTTCACATGGTGAGGGAGAAAACATCCCAGTACCTCATCTATTACCATCACACCTAGAAACAAGAGTTACATCTTTTGGTTAAGGTAATAAAAAGGCCATTAACCATTTCTAGATTACAAACAAAAGTTCTTACAAAGTATTCTATTCAATACATCTCTTTGTTTATTATGAATACATTTACAAATGATATTTGTAAAGCCTTTTGGTTATCCAGAATAACAGACAAATTTGACAAAGCAATGAATGTCTTTGACAAAGACAAGGAATGCCACTTCGAAAATGCAATCATGACTAAGCCTAGTCACATTCTTTTTATCAAAATAAATTATTATTTACCTAGACTGAGCTATTAATTATAAGAATCATTTGTAGTGGCTTACATTAGCTATTTCCAAAGTTTTTAAGGTAGGGGAATACATAAACAGTCAAACCTAGTCTTAGCACCTACTCAGATTTCTCAAGAACACAACCCTCAAAAATTAAATTCAATTACCTCTTGGCCTTTTGACCAAGATCATTGTTAAAAATTAAATTCAGATATTTAGAAAGCCTAATTTCATTTTTAAAGAATTGATGTGACATTTACAGTTAACTTTATGTCAAATTTGCAATACCCATTTTCCAAAGGGATAATTCTTTTACATAAGTAGACTTTTTCCATACTGAGAATTGAACCCAGGGCCTCCACAGTAAGCTACATTTCCAGACCTGTTTTTATTTTGAGACAGTTTTGTAATTGTTAAATTTTCCTGACTGAACTAAAATTTTCAGTCTTTCTGCTTCCACTTCCAGAGTTCTGGGATTTCTGACATGAACCAACAGGACTGGCCATATGCAGATATTTTGTTTATTAAATATCTAACTTCAGCTCATTTGAGATCACAACTAGCCTATCTGATATCTTAGATTAAAACAAAGTAAAATACAAAAGTAAAATAAAATACAATTCATGACTGGAAATAGTGTTGGCGGATAGCTTGCACACAATATAAGGGATGAAGAGAGGCTTGTTTCCCCGTTTTTTGCTTTTGTTGCTTTTGCTGTCTACTTCTATCTTGAAATATTGCCCCTGAACCATGTCATCCTACCTTGCAACAGGCTGAATACAATACAATAAAATACAAAGTAAAATACAAAAATCATTAGTGAGATGACAAAACAATTGAGACTTTAATTGTTTTATTTTAAATTTAATCTCATGCAGGTACTTATAAAATATTTATATTTTAATATTCCCAAAGTAGTTTAATCTGATCTGCCAAGTCACAGCTACAGCAAAATACTATGTCTCAGGGTCAGGAAATGGCTGAACCCAGCAGATCAGGCTGGATTTCCAGAGCCAATATAAGTCCCACAGGCTGGGATGGAAAAGCTGTAATTTAAGTAAATCCATCTATTCTCAACCATAGAGTTCCCTGAGAAACATTAAATATACCTCCAAATGTTTTCTTTCTTAATTGTTATACTAATTTAAAGAGCCAATTTGCTATGCACACACACACAAAGCCAACGAATCAACCAATCATCCATATTTTGAAGGAATATTTCTAGTTAAAACTCCAAAGTTATTTTAGAAAATTATGCATTATTAATAACTAATGATAAGAAGAGTTTGTGAAGATGGAAGGATGGTGGAGTTAATGAATCTTAATTGATTTATCTGTTACTCACAATACCATCATGATAAATAATTATCACCTCACCCCAATTATTTGTACCAATTCCTTTCAGGTGATATTTGTGACATATTTATCAGCATACACAACTTAAAAGCTTGCATATATTTTTTCCCATCCATAAATCTAATCAAAGGTGCCAACCCTGGAGCTGTGCCAGCACCAACCTTCCTTGTTACTTGCGTGCAGCCTGCACTGTCCATCTGGCGGTACTAGTCTGCTTGATGTCACATGACAGATCCTACAGGCCTGGAAGATGAAAGGATGTTCAGGGTAAGTGTCTGGGGATGACAGTTTTCTTTGTGATGAACCACAGAGTCATGGCTTGTTAAATAAACCTGTGACAATGATAAAAGACAAAGCCATCAGTCTGGAGCAGAATATGGTCTATCTGTCTGTGACAAACCATGCTATCTTTTTTTTACACATGCTGACATCTCATAAAGCATTCCCACAAGTGGTAACCAGAAATAGTCTCTGAAGACAGCCCCACATGAGAGTAATAGTTTGCTGCTTATCTTTGAATAAATGAATGGAAAAAAACCTGGAGTGTACAATGTAGTTCTCTTAGCCTGAGATATAAAAGTGACTTTTTACCTAGGACATTTTGTGTGATGGGCCTATTTCACATAACATTAAAGTCTTGAGCAGTGACATACAAATGACTACAAGGTGCCTATTTCCAAGCATGTCAGTTTTAAACTCTCCTTTTTTTTTAAAGTCTGTAGGTCTACTTTACAAGGTTGCTTCTTTATTCGTTATCCCTTAGCCAATACAATATGCTACAATATGTTACAATATGCTAAACATAGTGATAATCACTATATAAAATCTCAGTTAATCTTTCTAACATGTGTATTATCTCAGTGTAACTGGAATAATGATTTACTTTAAGAAACTTTGGGCAGAGTACCTGGGTTTGAACTCATAACCTAGAGCTTACCGGGAAGGCACTTATGCCACTGAGCTAAATCTCCTACCCAAGAAATGACTCATTTTAAAGATGAGAAAACTGAAACACAGAGAAGCAGTTTGCTCAGACTACTTAATGGATGAGTTGAAGTGTAGAATGTGAAAGTTCTTATTTATCATTTTTGTTCCACTAGAACAGGAACAAATGCAGTACAACATATTCTAAAAATGGAAATTTTAGTATGTGAGCTTCATGATTTTAAACTTAAAGCAGGTTATACCAGTTTAATAAGTGATTTGATTATTTATAAAATAAAAGTATCTTGATTATTTATAAAATAGAAGCAGTTTTTACTAGCACTTAAGCACTACTTTCTCTTTGGTTCTCCTTTTATTCCTCTCAGTCTCTTAGGTACGCTCTATCTATTCTGCTTTCCAAGACTATTTCTTTTAACCTAACTTACTGACAACTTTTTTCTAGGTTCTCTGGAAAGCTGGTCTCTTTTCTTCTTGATGAATTGTTTTATATACACAAATGCACACATTCTGTCATTACACTCCATTTAATTTTAGGATTTTTTTTCACATAGTTACATAATAGTTTTGTAAATTTAAATTTTGGCTCTCCATTTTTTCCAACGCATTTCTTAAGAATGTAAATAGGTCAAACACTTATATAAGACTTTGTAATGTACTGGACAGCTAGGATTGCTTCTCCAATTGAAGTACGGTACTTTGCTAATTGTTTCAGAGACTAAAAAGGAGACTAAGTCCCTAATGTTAAAGAACAATAGTGCTTGCCAAATCCAAATTCTGAGTGAGCTTCTCAGTAGCAAAAAATCCTTACTTTGAAAAAATAAAAAGGTGACTTTTTCTAGTCTAATAAGTTTACAAAAATATTAATTTAATCCAATAGTTTTTAGTGTTTTGAGGGCAGCTGCTATATCTCACTGCTATTTAGTTTTGACAGTTACCTTAAGTAATAATTACAGGCTTTAATAGAATTTACAGACAGATTAGAATTCTGCAATTCATAGTGACAAATGAAATTTTAATTCTAAAATCAGAATATTTCAGACTGCAATCAAATTTAAATATCACTAATCAACTGATTCTCTGCTCTGGCTTTACTTTTGGATCTATTGAGAGAAGCATACATAACCAGGCATGTGAACATACCTGCACACTCATGTTCATGCACTGTCTCCACAGTTATTAAGGTGAAAAGTAGTGTTAAAACATTTCATGAAATATTCCCAGGTAATTCATGTGTATTTAGGATCAGATAATCCAATGATCTAATTTAACTATTGATTTGTTCTAGAATATCTTGCCAGAATCAAGCTGTTTTTGAAATAACTTCAGAGTTATAGCAGTGTCAGAACACGACTTTCATGAACTTTTAAAAATCCATTGTTGGTAGTCAACAAGTGACAATTGACTTCTGATTATAGTATAGAAGAGTTATTCAGATTTCAAAATTAATACACTTTATAATTCAAAACTGTAAAATGCATATCATAAAACAGGACTTTTAAAGCAATATATTTTTCCCTAAAGGCTTTGTGTTCTTGGTGAGAAAAGTGGGGAGAAAATGGCTCAGGAGAGATGGGGGAAACATTCTCAAGGAGAAAATAATAGAAAAAAGGTGAATGAGAGGTTAAACTGGAAAGATGCCAATTATCTAACACTACTTGGGATGTTTAGCCACAACCTTTCCTTAATTGTAGGCTGCCAGCTTCAAATCACAGAAAAATAATGATAAATATCACATTGTGCAAGTACATATGGGTGTGTTTATCATTCAAAGGAACTCCAAGATTTGATAAGAAGCATCAAAGCCCATTATCTGATGAAATTAATGAGTCCATTATATGAAACACATCCATAAATAAAGGTTGGAAAATTGGTCTCTAGTGTATAGAGGCTACAAAAAAATTAAAGTATACTTGTTTGAAGTGGACCAGTCAGTTTAAAATGAGAGCAGATATAATTGGTAGATAAACATAGAGGTAGAAAATCTATCAATGCCTGAGGGGAATGGAGAAAACCATGAGTAATTATTCCTAATGTGGATATAAGCTTGGCTTCTTACCATAGAAGAGCTCAGTTTAACACAATTATGGAGGTAATCTTCCAAATGACTTGATAATATTGAATTAATGCCCCAAGTCTCTGTCTTTTCAAATAAGAACTGTATTATAAATTGCAGTTTAAAGAAAAGGTGGAAGGGATGTGTCATAGTTTATGTCGGTGGCCCACAGGCCTCATGTATTTGCATTGTACATTTGTGATTGGTTCATTGTCTAGTACTTGGATTGGTGGTGTCAGTGCTACACCCACCTGGGGGGGTGGAGCCAGGATGTGATGTAATGGCAGGAAGAAGGTGTGTCTCTCTCTCTCTCGTGCGCGTTTCTGCCTTGCTGTTTGTAGCCGCCATGAACTGCGGCCCCGCCATGCCACCCTGCCTTGGAGCCAACTGAGTATGGACTGAAACCTCCAAAAACTGTAAGAAATAAACCTTTCCTTTCCCAACTTTGGGCATCAAGTATTTTGTCTCAGTGATGAATGAAAGGTAACTAAGACAGGATGACACTTCATATGACTTTCACTTATAGTGATCTAAAATTTATAAACATGTGGAACCAAGATTGTAGACACTATTAGATATAACTGAAGATATTAAGGGATTTTCTTCCCTCCAACAAAATCACAATGATATGACAAGAAATTAAAAAAAATAAACTTCAAGTGCAACACTAGAAGAGGTGTCACATGAGTGCAGATTAGTTGTAATATTAATTGTTTTAAGAGTCCAAATGAAATACAAACAGCCTAAATTTGAAGGAAAACATTGTGAATGGAGATAGGGAGAAGGTAACCTTCCAGGGGAGAAGTACATTATAGTTTAATACTCAAAGCACAACCTTAACATCACCTTAGGAATAAGTTATTCAATAACTGTTTTTTACAATAGTAGACTGCATTCAGTACTTGATCATAGGCTGAGTACTTGATATTTTATTTTAAACAATAATGACCCATTGAAGGTTTTTAAAGAAGCTAGTTATTTGAGATCAAAATAGTATTTGTGAAAGACTGATTTATGCTGCATACAGGAAATATTTCAAAGACAAAAACAGAAAAGCTAGAGACCTGCTGTGAAATCATTTTAATAGAGCAAATGTAAGCCAGTAAGAACCTACATGACAGCAAGTACAGGATGAAGGTCCTGTTGCAAGGGTATTATTAAATAAAGAATAGAGAAGATGTAGCAACTGTCTCTCATTTACTTTAGAAATTCTATCATTCAACTCTGATACAGGCTCATAAGTGAGTCCACTTGGTAAAACATTAGCTCAGTTGGAATGTGTGACAATTTACTACTTAAAAGGTCACACAAGTCAATCTTGAAAGCTTATTTGGATAAAATTACTCAAATACCATTTGAAACAGCATTTCACTCATAGTCTGCCTACCAAAATTTAGGCAGTCTCCTCAATTAGGCCAATTCATCTGTGGAACTTATCCAAGCCAACAATATTTCTTGGCCTTTGATGTCCTTTCCAAATCATAGCTGACAGGGAAAGAACCCTTGGTCTCACTGCAGATAGAAAATAACATTAAACTCATTATCATTTAAAAGGATTTTGAAAACACAAAGGTTATGAATTTGACCAAATAAAAGCTTCACTTAGCTTGTTGGCACTTGAGGTGATAGTGTGCCAAGAGATCAGTTTTGAAGGTGGCAAAAGCAATCGTAACAAAAAACTTCAAAAGTTCTTAGGAATCTAAAGAAAATGCTTATTTTACATCTGGAATCTTCATACAATACAATGCATTTTCAAACTATATTCTGGGTAGAGATAATAGTTGAATAATCTAAACTTTGTAATTTAATAATGCATGACTTTGGTGCATATTATCTCCTGAATATTTTTTGAAGATCTATTATTACTTGATGTAGGTAGAGATTTTATTTTTGTCCCTTTCATCTGGCATTCTTTGAAAAGCCCTACATTTAATGCTCGTAACTCATTCTTTTTCAGTGAATCATTCTATAATTTGTTCAATGTAAAACAGTTTAGACTTATGCAGACATCTACAGCACATCCTGCGAGGATAATACTTCACAGAATCATGACACCTTAAATTTGGAAAAGACTTTAGAAATTATGGAGCCAACCTCCCACTCAGGATAGAAATACCTCTTCTGACAAGGATCTCCCTGTAGAAAATTATCACCCAGACTTTCAATGCTCTGTAAATCTTCTATTCTATATCTTCTACTACAAAATGTTTTTTCTATATTCTTACAGAAGGTATTTTTAACAACTGTTGGATGAAGCAAAGCCTAATACCAGCTCTGTAATACCCCAGACTTATTGGAAACATCACTGTTTTGTGTTTTTCATATTTGAACTCATTTTTCCATATTATACACAATGATGTAAGGAAGCTTAAGACTTCAGTTATTAGACACTATTGAAGGCAAAGCCATTTCCAAACATAAACATAGGCACTCCGTTGATGGCATTCTCATCTACAGGAAGAAACTCAATTAGTAGGAGCACAATTTATTCTGTTTGTCTCCATGAGGCCTTCTAGTCACTAAATATCTTAATTTCAAATTGCTTATAAAGGTTCTGTTCAATAATTCATTCTGACTGGAATTCTTCCAGGTTTCAATGTTAAATTTTCTAGGATATATATTTATGGTATAATTCATTCATTAATTTAGTTTGACAAATATTCATTAAGTGTACACTCTAGAATATGTATAGTCCTATGTTTTGGGGCTGATAAGTTACATCTGTTCTTTATCTTACAGGAGATTATGACCTAGTGGAAGAAAGAAGGAACATAAATGAAATATAAATATACTGTTTTAAATAACAGGAAAGGAAAAATAGAGGAATTTTTGTTAGCACACAGGAAGGGCATTTAGTGAGATTAGGTTTTCCAAAAGATTTTTAGGTGACAGTCAAGTAGACAATCAACAGGCAGAAGTGAAGTAAAAGCACGAATAATTATGTGAAGGGACAGAGTATTCGGAGGTTCCCAAAACAAACTTTTAGCTTCATGAATAAAGGCAGAAAATACAGAGAAGGGAGTTTCACTAGACTAGAGAAAATGTGTGGGAAGGAAACAGTAGGAAATGAGACATCAAAAGAAGGGTAGAGAGAAGACCTGCAGCATCCAAAAAACCATGAAAGGTATACAATAAATGTATGTATGTATGTATGTATGTATGTATGTATGTGTGTGTTCTTTTAAAATAGGACTAGCAACAGGAAATGTAGAATAAAATCAGGAAAATGTATTGACAAGAATGGCAAAAACAGACTATTTTCTAAAGAAAAAAATGATTCCATTTTGAGATAAGTATTTTATGAAAGCAAACAAGGTAATGCAGGGAGTTTTTATTACATATCAAAAACAGATTTTTAGCAAACAATGTGAAAATCAATGGAGTTAGAAATCATAGATCCAAATTGTTACAAGTTGAGGTTATAGGTTGAAGGAAACAAAGTAAAAAATAGCATTTAAGACTATTTTCTGGATAACTTTACTGTGGATATGGTGGATGAACATAATTATATAACTAGTAAAAAATCTCAAAGAGAAACTTTTAAGACATGATTATTAGAGAAATTAGAAAATATTTAAATGTAGACCAGGTGTAGAAGAACAGAAAAGTAATTTATAAACCTGGGGTATTTAGAGAGAATATAGAGTAACAATCAAATGGGGAAATTCAGCACATGCAAGAAAAGAGATAACAAATTCACTTTTAAAAAGATACAGGGAAGACTATAAATTTAGTGATAGCTAAAGGAAATCAAGAAAATACAGGATCCCTTCTGATTTATCTAAAATACCAATAGCGGAGATGGAGACAGTTATTGAAATTAAACATTTAAGAGTGGAGGCCTTGCAGTGAGTACTGGAAACTGGGATGACTTGCTTTACAACTGTTAGAAGTGTTAAATTTTCAAAGAATTATGAAAGTACTATCTCATCACATTTAGGACTCTTTTAGAGATAACTGCATAGTTGTAATAACAGCAGTGTTGTTAAATGTATGTATCAGATGGGTGTATATAAGAATCCAAAACAAATAATTGTTGAATAGTGTCTCAGAAATATTGGATAAAATGAAAGAAATGTGAGAAATATTAGTATTAATTAAAATATTAAAGGGCTGGGCCTTTAGATGAGTTGTCTTTGTAAAGACAGAATGGTAGAAAAAGTAGTTAAGGTGAAGAATATATCCAGGCACTAAAATCTCCTGTGAACAAGGAATGCACCCAGAATGAGACTCAGCAATGATGCCTGGAGGCTGGAATGACAAGTATTATTCATCCCACAAAGACAGTTGCTCCACAGAAATGATTAAGTAATAACTCTCAGTCAGAACTGAGGATTATAAAAGAAGGAAACCTTGAGACAAAAGAGTTTTTTCAAACACAGCTGCTTCCTTCAGAAATGTCTGCAGAGAAATACGGTGTTTAAATATGTTTACCTTGTTTTAAAAATGAGAACAATTGCAACTCCAGTGTACCTTTGTGATTGTAGAAAGATGAATGATAAGTTATTTGTATCATTGCTAAGTGCATAGAACCAACACAATTAAGATTAACCAATATGATGAATACTTAACTGCCACCAGCAGGATTTGAATCATCACAGACTGAAGAATATTTTTGTTTCCATGAAGGAAAAGTCAGATTAAGAAAGCATAGTGCTTATGGTAAAATGGTTTTTATTTCATGACTCTTGTCAATCCCTACCATGGACACTTGAACCCCATGAATATAATTACTGCTTTCTTTCATGAGTGTTTACTATGTACATCTACTTGATGTACATGACATGAAATGATGAATATAAATTTTAAGGAAATGCTGAATTGGCAAAGTTCACAGAGTGATCTCGTTCCAAAGTTCACTTAAGCATGATCTAATTTCCACATATGGGAGAGATCCCTGATTCCCAATTACCAGCTCTTTTGAATCTTGTTCTTTACTGAAAATTTAAGCTTCATATAATTGATTGGCAATTTATCCATACCACATAAACTCCTTTCAACTTAAACTAATGCTTTATATCTCCATCCTATTTTTTCCATGGATTCATTTTTGTATTAATTTCCTACCTGATGCTCACTGAAATATCAGCTGTTAGCATAATTATTGTGTGTCTACACATGGCTTTTGGCTTTCAAGTTTTTCTTGATTGCCCTAGTAATATACATGAAGTTCCCCAGAGGTTGAATCCAGCTATTGAATTAATACTAATAACAATAATATGGAACAAAAATTAAGATAATTTTATTGTCCTCTATGGAAATTAGAAACCTAGCAGAAGATTGAACAGGTCTTCTCAAAGGTCCTGTGCTCTGGATATTATATGATAATATTGAACTTTTATAAATTATATATGAAGATAAAATGAACCAACTACTATTGAAGATTTAGTTCCATAATGCTATGATCTAAATGAAGGAAAAACACAACCTTATTCTCTAAATTGCTCAAACTATTGGGAGTTTCTTGAACTATAATGCATAGGCTATATCTCGAATTCAGCATTTTGAGTTCAAAATCACTTGAGAGTAATTGTATTTTTTATGCCTAAAAAGCTTCATAGGCAAATTACTATAGGTGGAAAGTAAAAGAAAAAAATTATTTCAGCAAGAAGTAAAAATATTTATATGCCCATGAAAAGAATTGTTTTAATGTGGCCCAAACTGACAATTTAAACTTTTCACTTCTTTTTAAAATTATTTTTCTAAGTATTTTAAATTATAATTATAGAACAAAAGTTTGAAAAGGTACAGAAAAAGAATTACACAAGAATGTATCAGTTATAAAGAAGAATCTTTCCCCCATAGGAAAGAATAAGTATGAAGATCAAAAATTATGGTTTGTAAAAACTATAAAAAATTGACAATTTCAGTATGTATGTAGCTACAATATTTAATGGCTACTATGGGGATATAATTGCTATTTCATTTTTATATGCCAATTGATAAAAAAGTAGTGATCCTTTATTTGAGGGTATAAACTTGAAAAAGAAAACACCTAGAAGAAAAAATACCAGAATCCTTGGGTTTAAGACACGTGCAGTTATTTAGATGCCTTAAGAGATTAGGATGTGTTACTCTGCAGACACAGGTGCACATCTCTTGAGGATTTCTCAACTGTGTAACTGTTTGTTTACACTGTTTGTTACAACTGTCTCAACTGTGTAACATTTAATCAAATTTGATTAACATTTGATTAAATGTTACACAGTTTAAACTTGAAGAAAATATATGATAATTAAAGGACGCTTGGTAAAACAATGTAATATTATTTTTAAATAGCTTTCCATAGTAGAAAATATATTAGTCAGACTAATTTAATAATTATTTTTATAATGAACAAGTGATATTTTTATAAAAATCAATTTTATTTTATCAATGTGTACCCAAATATAGGGTAGATTTTGTGTGCAAAAGGATAAATTATTTGAACATACATAGATGTAAAAATGGTATGACAGAAGTAAAATTGAGATGGAAAGTTCTGATAAATCATGAATCAGAAGACATAATGAATTGCATATCATTTGGAACATCAAAAAGTACACATAACAGGGTGGTGTATATATCTTCAAAGCACAGTGCCTGCCTGACAAGTGCAAGGTCCTGAGTTCAATTCCTGATACCAAAAAAATCAATTCCATAGATGCAGAATAATATAAAACAAAAAAGTAAAATAAAAAATTACTAAGATGCATAAAATGAGCTTATTAAATTAATTTTATTGATTTGAAATTTCATAACTGTAAAGATGTTACAGAGGCATGAAGATAAGGAAAAACAAAAGTGGTCAATGAGCATGTGTATGAAAAATATATATCTTCTGTCTTATAAACTGCAAATGAAAATAATATAACATCTTTTCCATTTTAGATTAGCATTTTGAAAAGTTATGCCATGTCAGTGTGACTAAGAGGAAATTATTTGTTTTATGCTCTACTCATACAAACATATATTCACAAATCAGAAAATCCTTGGTCTCTGTCATAGTAATTATTCACATTCCCCTCCACCCTGGCAATTATATTTTGGGGAATTTGTTTAAAAGAAGTAATTAAATAAAAACCAAAAGATATTTTATAAATATATTTTTGAAGTCCATCACTTCACAGAGACCATCAATACACATTTAACTGACAAATGTCCATGAAAAGCTCTAAATATGGGCAACTAATAATGATGTAGCATTAGAATGAAACATAACTTTATTGTTGAGATGGGGAGAGGGTCATAATACATTGACAAATGAAATAACATGAAGAAGAGGGATATAAAGCACTAATGTGAAAAATAGATAACAGTGAAGAAATAAGTTGCAATGTACTCAGACATATTTTAATCCAATCTCAGTTTTGGCATTGACAGACTTTGTGATCTAGGGCAAGTTACTAACCTCTTTTCTCATCCTTGAAATGAGATTAAGGTGCCTATTCCTTGGGATTATTGTGAAATACTGTTATCATGTATATGTAGCACAAAGTTTATTCTTCACATAGAATTAACAATTGAAAAAAGTCATATGAAAAAACAAATATGTATTGGTTCATATTTTTCATATGTAAGTAGTAAATATTTCTGTATATATGTCTGTACAGTACTTCCACAGATAATAGCTTTTATTTTCTGTTCAAATAAATCTTTTAAAACTTTGCAATTTTTTTCTGTATATGGTACTAACTAGAAAAGTAGTTGTGCCCTAGGTGTTTCAGTACAGATATTTTGCTGTGTAGGTAGAAACATCATAACATGCAATAGTCTGGAGAAAAATAAACTTCTTAACTATTTAATTTTCTTTGCAGCTTCCACAACTTCCCTGACCCAGCATGCATGCACATGTACACATGCACAGTCTCACTTTCTCTCTCTCTCTCTCTCTCTCTCTCTCTCTCTCTCTCTCTCTGTCTCACACACACACACACACACACACACAATCATGGCCCAGAGAGGTTCAATAATTATTTGTTTTATGTTCCACTATTAAACATTCATAGTTTCATAAATGATTGCTTCGAATTGGCAGACATACCCTCAAACTTGCATTTCTTTCCAGCATACCAGATTCATGAACTATTTTAGAGTTGAACTGTATGGAATCTGACAAAAGTCTGATTTCTTCAGGACAGGTGTGTGTTGCAGCCTCTTCCAAGAGTTCCATTTTTGGGGCTCTTGGCACAGATGCTTGCCTAATATAGCAATCTGAAACTATTTGATTGACCAGACACAAATCTAATTTTACAGCTATAAAAACTACACTGATAGTAAAATCACACATAGCAGTGACACAAGTTGATTATATTGTTCTCGAGAGTCAAACACAAGGAAATGTGTCAAACACAGGGAAGGCTACTAGAAGGAGAACTTACTTAAACTCTTAAATTCAGCAAAGGTAGGCTGATACTTACTCTTGATACTACTACTGAAGAAAGGAACAACATCTCTACAAATTCCCCAATTTTGTTGTCTTTCTGTAAATTGGTATACTTTAATCTAGAAGTGATACAATACATATGTAAATACCACATCTCTTTTGTATCTGCTATAAATAAGGAATTAATAGACCATAATCACTTAAGACACAAGTAGAAAAAAAAAAGAAAAGTGGATTTTGAGATGACACAAAATGTTCTCAGATTTTGTTAGACAACCTAGATTATTTATTAGGAAATTTGATCTAATGAAAATGTCTAAAACTATACCTTCAAACTGCATTGTCTAGGATTAAAATCTTTCTAAATTACTTAGGTTCTCTGTAGACTGAAATGTAGGCAACACATTGCTTTATTTTCAGGGCACAGATGGAGTTTCTTTGGGGTTAGCTCTCTAAGTTAGAAACTAGTCTCATGTTCAAGAATTTTTGTCCTTGGCTTTGGTGTTGACTTCTTTCATTGAAAACACTTCTAGAATTTGGACTTCTAAATTATAAATAAAGGTCAAAATAAAAGATAGATGATAGGAAATAGGGCAATAGATAATTCTTTCTCAAATGGGAAGAGTATCAAGTGATGGAGGGAGGGGCTGGAAAGGGGATGAAAAGGGAATTAAGAAGTGTTATGTAATGTGCCAACTCCACACAAGGAATGCAAGCAGTATGTATGGCAAATAGCAACTACCAAAATAAAAACATTGATGGTATAAGGAGTACAATAGACTGTACTGTGAGAAAATTCACAGTAAGACATACAAAAAATGTCTAGGTCATTTTTGTATCCTTTGAGTCAGGTGGAGTGATGAGAAAAAGAATCATTTTGCATTTTAATAGAATTTTGCTTGAGGAGAATCATGCTGTCCCAGCTTTAAAAGCACCAGAATTAGAAGTCTTGAGTGATCTCTAGGAGTTCAAATTTCTCACTTACAGAGATAAAATAAAACCTTAGGATTACATTATTTTGGCATTTCAAGTTTGGGAAAGAACTCGTCATGTTTATATAAGATTTTTCTCTGTCATTTTGAGTCTCCTCAGTATAGATTGGTGAGTGACAGACAAAAAGTCACTGTGAAAGAGGTCATAGTAAAGCCAATCCCCTGGCCTCTAACATGAGGTCATATGCTAACTGAAGCATAATAAGAAACAATTTATGTGCAGCACAAACATTCACATTTTGAAGTGGCAAATGACTACTCACTGAAGTGCAATAGATAGGAATTGATCTTGAAAATATAGGTGATCTGAAATTTATTCTCTCACTCCCATAAAAGCATATTGAAATTGAATGTAATTTGCACATGTATGAGTGTGATAAATGTACTCAGTAATCAGTAAAGTGAATCTTCATGCCTTGAATTAAGAAATAGAGACCAAAAAATATTGTGGATGGCAGAAAATGACAGGATGCAATTGGAAATGTTTGACTAGTTTTTCCCACAGTGGTTAATTCAAAGATGGTTAAAAAGTTGTGTTTTAAATTCTGTAATGAACAGTATAAGTGTTCTATGTTAATATTAGTACTTGTATGTAAGTTCTATATATGCATGGGTAATATAAAGATTGGTTAACAAAACCTCTTAATATAACACCTGGGTAAACTAAGTGAAATAACTTGCATAATTGCATAATGTACATCAGGAGTTAAGATTAAGACTGGAATCCAGAGATATTGTTTCACAATGGATGCTGGTCAGGAAGCCAAATGAACTTAATATCCAAGTGAAATTTTACTAATTGTAAATACACACACACCCCACATACACACACCCCACATACACACACCCCACATACACATACATATACCCATACACATATGTATGGTAGACAGAATAATGCCTGTCAAAAATGACCACATCATAATCTCTAGAACCTGGAACCTGTGAATATATTTATTTATATTAGGAAAAAATTTTGCAGATGTAATTAAAGTTAAGCAAATTTAGATCGAAAAAGCATCATGGATTTCACAGATGAACAAAATCTAATTTAATCTTTAAAAGTGGAGAACATTTCTTGACTAGTCAGAGAAAAGAAACATTATGACAAGAAAAGGGATATGACAAAGAAGACTTAAGAAGGCCGCTAGGAACCAAAGAATGTGGACAGCACCAAGAAGCAGAAATGGCAGAAAAATGGATTATTTATTGTAGGCTCTAGAAAAATATGCAACTGTGGTGATTATTTGATTTTTTACTTGGTGAAGAACTGTAAGACAATAAATTAGTTGTGCTTTAAGCCATATGTTTGTGATGATTTGTTTTAGTTGCTACAGAAAGCCAATAGAGTAGTGATAAATATACTTTTAATGATGTTTTATATAATATATTTACATATATATGGCTATATATGTATTAATGAATTGATTCAAATTGATCAATGAATTGTTTCAATATTGAATTCATATGAGAAGGCATTGTGACAGTTAAGCTTGACTGTATCAACTTGATTGACTTGGCAGCAGCTGGAGGCATTTCACTGGTGCCCAGTGCTGGGTATGTTTGAGTGGGTTATAGAGGCACGCCCGTGGGGACTATGCATGATCCATCACTCCTTCCTTTCTGACACTGTTCCCCCATGCTCTGCTTCCTGTCTGCTGCCTCTACTCCAGCATGCCCTTCCATCATAATTGTCCCACCTTAGAGCCAACCAATCATGGACTGAATTCCCTGAAACTGTGAGCTACATTAAACTTCTCCTATTTTAAATTCCAGGTATGCAGTGTTGCATCCTAGCCACAGGAAAGCTGACTAACACAAGCATTCATCTGAGAAAATCTGAAAGATCATAAGCACTCCAAGACTTCCTACATGCTGCATTCCAGTCTTCAACTTGTATCCCTAGCTAACCACCATACTAACATACATCAGCAAATATCAGTTGTGCCTGTTTTGATCCTGAAATGTATACACTCAGATAGTGTGTATTATTTTATATCTGTCTTAATCCACATTGTGTTTCTTAGATTCATCTATATTATGTTTATGGATGTCATTTGTTTCTTCTCTTTGTTTCATAAAATTTGTTTTGTGAATATGCCAGCAATTTATTTATTCCATCAACGTTTCAGTAATTTTCAATTTGGAACTATCACAAACAGTGCTGCCTTAGATATTATATGCAAGTATTCAGAGAACATATACCCATATTTCTGTGGGTACACACCTAGAAATAGCATTGGTGAGTTATAGATTTTTTGTAAATTCAACTGTAACCCAGGATACCATGTATTCAATGTTTTTAAACTCATTGTCACTTTTATGAGCAATGTATGGGATTTCCCAATGCACTGTTTCCTCTCTCAGTTATTATTTTTTGCATTTTTTAAATTTCAGTCAGTCTTATAGATGGCAATATATCCCTATTTTAAGTTTTAAATAATTTAATGTTTTTAAGATGAATAGGTTTTGGATTTTGCCAAAGTATTCTTATGTGTCTATTTAGATAATTGTATTTTTCCCTTATGCTTTTATTAATAATGCCAGTCATCTTTCTATCACTGTGAAAAAATACTTGATCTAGACAACTGATAAAAAAGAAAGTGTTATTTTGCCTCAGAATTTCGGTGGTTTGGGGTCATGGTCACTTAGTTCCATTTTCTCAATGCCTGTGGCAAGACCAATACATTATGTAGAGTCACTGACTCTGAAACTGTAAGCTTGTCTAATGAACTCTTTTGCATAATTATACCTGTAGATTAATTTTGCTCCTCTTGAGAAACCTATGGAGTACGCATTCAGTTATTAAAGTTATAATCCTGGATGACTTATATTGATAGTATGGACCCTCAAATTATGATCAGCCTCACATATGAACAGTCTGGGTTACAATCAAAGTTTGAGGTTTAATTTGCTACTAAACTCTTGAATTACAACCTGAATGCTGGCCACTTGGGCAGTTACAAACCAAGACTCAAGATGAAAGAAAAATATATATAAGCATATGTAAGTGTGAGTCTGAGCTCAGATGCACCTGTTTGTGGACGTGATTTTGGTCAATGCTTTATAAGATCACTATGATAACTGCTATAAAAATGGCCCATAAAAAGCTAGAATAGAAGCTAAGGGAGGAAAGCAAAATAAATAAAACAATCACAATAAAAAATAAGGAAATCTTGGAGAAATATGTAAGTGACATTTGTATGGCCTTGATAATATGCACAGCAGGTTGAAATCAACCATATCTGAGTCTTACAGAGAACAGATTTGTATAAGGAGGTTAGTGTTGTTAAAGATGCTACTCATTCCAGTAAGGAGTTATTTCACAATTTTATAGTGAAAACTGGGATTCATAGTGTAACTACACATGGTAAAGCACCAAATTCTGATAAAAGGGCTGCTGCAAATTATATACACCACTTCAAAACAATGACACAGAGAAACAGCTTTATTTTTCATTAAGTTTTTAACTGCAATGAAATGACCTTTTTCTGGGAAAAAATGCTCAGGACAATGTGCATTACCTAGGAAGAGAAGAAAATGCCAGGCCACCAGCCTATAAAGGACAGGTTAAACTTATTGGTATGTGCCGATGCGAGTGATGAGCTGAAGAAAAAGTGTTTCTTAGTTTATCAGTCAGAGACTCCTGAAGTGTTCAGAAAATGTAAAGTCATGAGGAATAGCCAGGAAATCTAACACAAAAGCTTGGGTAACAAGACTACTTTTTCTTGAGTGGAACAGGGAGGCATTCTGTTCTACTGTTAAGAAATATTTAGAGGACAAAAATTTGATGGTGACCACTATGAAGCAGCTAGGAACAAGGTTTAAAATTTACCAGTTGGCTTTGCAGGTTTACTTGCGAGTCTGTCCAAAGCCTGGACCCCTGTCTAGAGATAGGCAACAGACTCCCATAAGTGAAGCTCTATGGGTCAATGGTCCCAGCTGAGGCCTGTAGTGTCCTCTGGTGCTGTGATGCTTCAAAGGACAGGATAAGGTCACAGCTGAGGGTACCTGACTCCCACCCCAATTAACTAAATAAAGACTAACTGCAGGCATTTTACTTCTGTAGTGAAAGTCAACCTGAAGACTTTTTCCTAAGATAATTCCTCTAAATTAGAATAATATACTTCTCCTAAATTAACAAAGTCTGTTACTTGGAGAAGTCCTTGAACCACTCCCAAGATTCTTCTCATCATCCCGTTTTCCACTCTCATTTCCTCCTTGTTTGAAAACTAAATAAATATGAACCACCCAGAGAAGTTCTTTGTCTATGCCCCAAGAGAATCTCAAACTCTGCAAGACGGTTTTGATCTTCCTGGAGCCCTAGAAATCATACAGCTGATGTAGGGGAATGAAACTCCCAACCTACTAGATGTCTGGTATGAGTCCATATTCTCTAAAATTGAAGAATGAATTTTAGGAACAATGAAAGTTAAGAACAGAATACATTTTTTGAGAGAAAAAAAGCTTCTGTCTGAGAAAGAGACAGACAGAAGGGATCCTGGGTGGGTTGCCAAAAACTCTGTCTTTCCTAGGAATGTTTGTAGAGTAAAATCATGAAGTGAGATGGGTCCAACATGAGGAAAATCTGAGAACTCTCAAGGCAGACGGGCAAGAGGTGGGACAGAACTATCGTCAACCGTTAAGATGAATTGTTTAGGTAAAATTGATTAAATGGGGACAAATGGGAAAGCAAGTCAGGTAGCAAGTGGGCATGTTTAAAAAGCAGTAACTCTTCCAGGAGAGGGTTGGGATGGTGACTCCTGATCCATACCTATATACATCAATCCCTGATGTTTATACTTAGGGTGTGGTTGCATTTGTTTTGTATTTTGTCTTGAGATCTGTTCCACAGTGGGAGGTACCTGTCTCCTCCAAGTTCACAATACATCTGGTCCTCTGTACTGGCTCCTTGGAGGGCCCAGCCCTGTCTCACTGCCTATAATGTTTCTCTCTCTCTCTCTCCTCTCTCTCTCTCTCTCTCTCTTTCTCTCTCTCTCTCTCTCTCTCTTTTATTTTGAAAGTAGTAAAAATACAACAGAATAAGACAGAACAAAGCCAATCGAGACAATGCAGTAAAATCGGTAGAGAACTTCACAGCAGGAAACCGGGATAGCAGTAACAGCTATCATAGTATATCTTGTTATCTTCATAATAGTTGTCCAGTCAGGTATAGCAAATTCAAATCAAAAACAGAACATTATAAAACCATTCAAAAGAGAATATTGACTAGTGTAATACAATTAATTGTAATGAAACAAAACAGTGAAAAAATTTTACCTTCAAACAGAAGATGGAAGGAAATCTTCCATATTTGCTGTCTTGCATATAGTCTTCCTCTCAAGTCATGTTTAGACCTTGGTCCCCAGTTGCTAACCGGGGTGGGGGTGGGATGTTTGATTTCCAGCCTGCGCACCAGTAGGCTCATGGGAGCTGCTGACTAGGTCTCCCTCTGGCTCGTGCCTGGCGGAGGTGCTTACTAAGAGGGTGGACGAGTCGCCTTCTTCTACAGCCACCTGGATTCCACCATGACTGATTCTGAGCAGCTGCCAACTGGATTTTGCCTACAATATTTCTAAGTAATTCAGTTACCTGTAATGATACTATTTGTCTCATTTATTCAAGCCTTCATCATCCACTCCTTTGGGAGGTTATGGGCCTGATCAGTATGTGGTAAAGGTTTACAACTCAAGACCCTCCTCATCATGGGCAATGCTTCAACTGACCCATGAGATTTGGAAGATTTGGCTGATGAATTCCCATGGTTCTCAGTCAAGTTCCTCCCACCTAACACAACTCCTCTACTTTGCCTTATGACCAGCAGGTTATAGCTCACTGCAAGAAAGTTTACACCAAGGAACTGGTCCTGAAGTGCTTCAGATGGTCTCAGATACAAATCTAACCCTTAAAGAGTTTTGGAAGGAACATTATAACATCCTTTCCTGGATGGGGCTAATTGATAAATCCAGGACCAATGTCTTTTTAAGAACACTGAGATCTGCCTGGAAAAAGTGTAGCCTCAGACTATACAGGAGAGACACTTTAAAAGCTTTGTAGAGCAGCCTGAGCCTTCAACTGACCCTGCAATTGATGATACTGCACTATAACAAGGTCCATAGGCTTGCAAATAGACAGTAGAGATACTGATAGAGGAACACTCAGAGGAACTGTCTGCAGAAGAACCTCTGCAGACAGAGGTTCTTGTGGCTGGGCACAGAGAATGGCAGCCTCGAGGTTTTCCTTCCATATAACTGAGTAGTTCTCCACTGCACAAAAGTGTCATGTCTTCCCAACCGCCCCTTTTCCTCTCTGGTTCCTTGTCACATAGAGCATTGATTTCTCATATTTGACTTTCTGTCCATAAACCCTCTTTCAGGTTAATTATATTTCCTATACAGAGCATCTTGATGGACATTATCTCCTGATCTTCTCTGCCTGTGTTTCTTTTTGTTAGTGCATTAAGGCTATGTTAGAGATTGTAGCCAGCCTTCTCTGCCTCATTTCTGCTATGCTATTTTTCTGTCATTGGTTGTCTACTTTTCTACTTCATTCCACTGTATGCCCTGTTCATTAAGGCCTCTCTGCTACTGTTCTTGGTGTTTTTTTTTCTCTCTCTCTCTCTAGAATATCCTTCAGTATTTTTTTTTTTTGGTGGTCAGGAATTCCCCCAGTTCCTGTTTGTCATGGAAGCATCTTGTTTCTCCATTAATTTTGAGAGATAGTTTTGCAGAGTACATCAATATGGGTTGCAGGTTATTTTCTTTCAGGGCCTGGAATACTTTGCTCCAAGCTCTTCTTGGAGGTTCTTGATGGTTTGTGTCAAGAATTCTGTTGCGATTTTAATGGGTTTTCCTTTATAGGTGATCTATTTCTTTTCTCTGACAGCTTTTAATATTCTGTTCTTGTGATGAATTTCTGGGATCTTGATTATTATATGTCTGGCTGTATCTCTGTTTTGGTTGTAGCTGGCTGGAGTTCTGTATGCCTCATTCATCTGAATATCATTTCCTTTTCCTATGCATGGGAAGTTTTCTTTAATTATTTCTGTGAATAACCTTTGTGTTTCATTTGTGTTTATCCCTGCTTCTTCACTCACATTTTTTATTCTTAAGTTATAGATCCTCTTGTCATCTTCTAGCCTTTGTATTGTTACTGCCTGTTTGTTTATTATTTTTAAGAGATCTTTCCTTTCATGATCACACATTGCAAACCTATCTTCAAGTTTTACTAATCTATCTTTAGTTTCTTTGAGGCAATTTTGCCAGCTTTCAATGGATTTTTTTAATTTCCTGGTAGTCTCTTTGAATCTATTTCATATAATCTAGGGTTTATTTTTTATTCTTCATCACAGGTTTCTCTCCTTTTTCTGTGTTCCTCAATTCTTCCATCTGTGTCTTCTTGAGAGGTGCTTAACATTTCTTTTATTAATCTTCTTATATCTTGCTTTACTTGTATTAGTATTTCATTTTTGAGTTCTTCTATGTCATAAAGATATCTCTTTATGTCAGTTGATGCCATGTCTGATGTTGCATGTTTGCTGCCCTCTATCTCTTCTGTATTTACCTCTCCTGGACCCAAATTCTCTGGGTCAGCAGCTGGAGGCTTTTTGTTATTCCTTTCTCTTGGCATGCTTCTGGTTTCTTCCATAAAGGTGTATGGTGGAGGTCCCAGCCCCTTTCTATATTGGTATGGTCCTTCTGAAGCATGCTGGCTAGGGATTGCTGTCCTCTCCAGTTTGCTTTGATCATTGAGGTGCAAGCAGGAGTGGTGTAGGCTGGGCCCTCCCCTCTGAGCCATTCAACCAGCAGGGGCCTTCAGCACATTAGTGTGTGCTGCATGGATTGAACCAGTTTGGGACAATTTAAGGGGCAATTTAATCCCTGGATATTGGGTCCTGACCAGGGACGTGACCTGGCCCAAGCAGATCCCACCAATCTTCTCTGGGTGAGGAGTGGCCAACTGAAGCCACTCAGGCCCATCCTGCCCAACTCCAATATGTCATGCAGCAGGCCACCCCCATCCGGTGGGAGGACCAAATTCCAAGCACCCACTGTGGTTAGTGCAGGTCTCCACAATGGTTCCATTCTCCATTGTGACACCTTGGTCTCCCCAAACCCTGACTTCAGCATGGCTGTGACTGTGACAGCACAACCACGAGTCATCTGACTCCAAAGTGCCTGGCACAGCGTGGGACAGGCTCTGGTGAGAGCGTGTCTGGCTCCAGCCTTCCATCCACATTTTTCTTTTCTTTTCTTTCTCCTTAGTTTCTTCCTGGGTCATGAGAATCCCTCTCCTTTCATCCAGTCTTCTCCATGGTCATAAATTCTAGCATCTGAGCTATTTCTCTTGGAGAGGCTTTTTACCTTGCTACTTATAGATCTGCCATCTTCTCAGGACCTTCCCATCATGATGATTTGGTATGTGTATGCATTTTGTAATAGTTAACAAAATCAAGCTAACATACCCATAAGGTCACATAAACTGTCTTTTATGTGGTAAGAAAAATTATAATCCACTGTATTTGCAAATGCAAGTCACTATCATATTTAAGTATAAAATACATTTACTATTGTTATATTTGATCTCCAAAAAGTGTTTATCTTCCCTCACTGAAACTTTGTAAATTTTAAGCAATATTTTCATATTATACTCAAGCATAACTTCATTTTTTAATTTTATTTTTTATCCACATTTTCTTGTAACTAGCATTCTACTTTTGGTTTCTATGAGTTCTCTTTTGCTAGGTTTCACACATAAGTGAAATCATGCAGAATACCTTTCTGATTATACCATATTTTACTTTGCACCATGTCCTCCAGATTCATCTATACCATCACAAATACAAGGATTTTACAGCTCTTGTTTAAGGCCAGATAGTATTACATTCTAAATATATACTTCATTCATCAATCAGTAGGCACATAAGTTGCTATTTTATCTTGGCTATCTTGAACAATGCTGCAATGAATATGGGAAAGCAATTTTCTCTTCAAGATAGTTTTAATTTTCCTTAAATTTATTTTCAGAAGTGAGATTGAACATATGGTGGTCTATTTTTTTAATATTTTGAGACACATCACATTGTTTTCCAACATGGCTATATTAATTTACCTCCCCACCTGCAGTGTACAAGGGTTTCCTTCTACATTCTCACTTAACAGTAGTTATTTACTGATTACTTGACAATGGCCTTCCTAGTAGATGGGAAGTTATATCTTATTAGTGTTCTG
>PVJX010020811.1:0-32817 GCA_004027295.1 Dolichotis patagonum
GTGTCTCATTGGAATTTGAATATGTGTGATAGTCCAAACAAATTTTTTTCTTTTTTATCAAAAATGAGATATTATAATACCCATTGATCATTTTCTGTTATTTGGTTCAGAAAGCCCTGGAATTCTTTCACTATATGCATGGCTTTATACTATTGTGTTATGTTTGATATTATTGTAATTGAAACTATGCTCAACTATATCAGAGTAAGAGTTATGGTGTTAGATACTGTTGATGTCCAGTTGACTTAATGTAAAGTACTGTGTTGCCTATGTTGTCCTCTTCTGATCTGTTCTGTACTGCCTCCTTTTGTTTTATTCCCTTTTAAATAAAAAAAAAAGACTCGATAGAAAGCTGGCAAAACTGCTTGAAAGAAACCAAAGATAAACTATCAAAAATTGAACACAGGTTTGCAATGTGTGATCATGAAACGGAAGATCTCTAAAAAAATAACAAGGGAGCAGGCAGTGAAGATACAAAGACTGGAAGATGACAAGAGGGTCTATAACTTAAGAATAAAGTATGTGAATGAATGAAAAAGCAGGCATCAAACCAGAGGAATTACAAAGGCTATTCACAGAAATTATTAAGGAAAATTTCCCAAGCATAGAAAAAAGAAATGATATGCAGATGTATGAAGCATACAGACTCCAGCCACCTATAACCCAAGCAGAGCTATACCCAGACACATAATAATCAAGATCCCAGAAATTCAATATAAGAACAGAATATTAAAAGCCATCAGAGAAAAGAAACAGATCACCTATAAAGGAAAACCCATCAAAATCACAGCAGACTTCTCAACACAGACCATCAGGTCATGTAGAGCTTGGAGTGAAGTAATTCAAGTGCTCAAGGAGAACAATCTCCAGCCCAGATTGATGTATCCTGCAAAACTCTCTCTAGAAATTAATGGAGAAAAAAGATGCTTCCATGACAAAGAGGAACTAGGAGAATTTGTGACCACCAGTCCAACCCTACAAAAAATACTGAAGGACATTCTAGGGAGAGAGAACAAGAATATGAGCATTTCAGGGACAATGGCGGAGAGGCCTCAGTGAACGAGGCAGACAGTGGAGTGGAAGAGAAAAATAGACTATCAATGGTAGAAAAATAGAATAGCAGAAATGAGGCAGAGAAGATTGGCTATAATCTCTAGTATAGAGGGCCTCGAAATACTAACAGAGAGAAACACAGGCAGAGTAGATCAGGAGATAGGGTCCATTGAGATGCTCTATATAGGGAGGCAGTGGGACCCAAAATAAGCAGTGCACCCCATGGGAGTGAACGGGGAGGAATTGTCTAAAAAGAGAGGCAGAGGATATTATTAACTGAGTAACAAGATTTAAAATTTACATTATTCTCACAACTCTGCTTGGATGGATTACATGCTGTTCCAGTTTGTCTACTTACACTAGACTTGAGGACATGGTCAGCTATCCCAAAAGTAAGAGGACATATTATGGTAATCATCCGTAATTTTCCTATCTACTTAATCTGAAGCCCTTTATAACTTATACTGTCTTATTATGACTGTTCTTATTTGAATCTGGTTTGTTAGATTGCTACTTTGTATTGACTGATTTTTTACTGAAATATATTATGATGGATAGCATCAAGTCTAAGAGTATAGGCAACTACACTGAAGATGACAAGATTCACTAAGATACCCACTCTGGTTTGATTATTACTTGCTTTTGAAGTCTTATAATATCTCCAATGCTTTGTTTTTATTAATGTTGTTATACACTGCTGAGACACCATGGTAACCATTGTAGATCATCTTGTATTGTGGTTTTATGTGACTTTTCTGCCTCATGCTTTTCTAGGAATTGTTTTGTTTTATCTTGCTTTGTTTTGTTTTTCCTGCTAATACAGAAATGATAGATATCCAAGTAGAGACTCATGCATGTGTAGAGCTTATAAACAGTTTATAAGAACCAACTATATAACACATGTTGAATTGAACTACTACTTTTAAGAAAAAGAGACACTACAATACCCAGTGCTGATTCCATAATGTCATAATGTGAAGTCCAGCAAAACTATCACTTTTTGTTCAAAGTGATCTTAGCTTGCTTTGCCTTGTATAAGTTCAACACACATTAAGGTATGGATAGCTGTTTTGAGGAGAATGAGAGACACTATGACAGCCATTCTTGGCTTCCCTAATGTCTGGTCTTGAAGACCTGAAATGCCCTTCTCATCCTGCTCAGATCAATTCCATACTATGTTGTTTCATGTGAATTCCGTGTATGTGACAATATGGACAACTATTTGGAAGAAAACAAGAGTCAATATGATAGAGAGTGAATATCTCCGATTGTCTAGTTTTGAAATTTTTGTCTCTTACATTGCTTTCTTGTTATCCACTTTGCTCTGTTTTGTTGTGTTTAATTCTACCCTTTTGATATAATTGCATGTATATTTGCATGGGTAAGATGTATGACCATATTGCTGTTTTTGTCAGATCGTGGAGCAGAACTGTTAGCAGTCTCACTGTTTGAATGTCTACTTTACATGTTTTAACCTTGTAAATTGAACAACTGTTTCCAAGAAGTCAGTATGTAATTTGTCAAGCAATAATTTCTTAGGTTTTTTTGTTGTTGTTCTTTTCCTTTTTTCCTTGGAATACCGTATCGTTGCTACCCTTTATTCTGTTTTGTTTTGTTTTTTTCTCTTTAAATAAAATTATTTTAAAAAAACAAGATGAAATCACCATCATAGTTTTAACCAGCAAGCCCTCAGACAAAGGACTTATATCAAGAACACATAAAGAACTGAAAAACAACCCCTCCAAATTCTAAGACCCTCTCCAAAAATGGGCAGCTGAGATCAACACTCAGTTCTCAGATGAAGATATATAAATGGCAAAGAAATACATGAAGAAATGTTCACCATCACTGGTCATTCGAGAAATGCAAATTAAAACAACATTGAGATATCATCTCACACCAGAAAGAATAGCTGCTATCAAGAAATCAACTCATAACAAATGTTGGCAAGGCTGTGGGGAAAAAGGAACACTGCTCCACTGTTGGTGGGAGTGTAGACTGGTGCAACCACTATGGAAATCATTTTGGAGAATTGTCAGAAGACTAGGAGTGGAAGCTCCATTCAACCCAGCTATTCCCCTCCTGGGTATTTTCCCAGAGGAACTGAAAAGTTCATATCACAGTGATATATGTGCACCCATGTTAATAGCAGCACAATTTGTAATAGCTAAATCTTGGAAATGACCAAGATGCCCATCAAGTGCAGAGTGGATGAAAAAAATGTGGTATTTTTATACAATGGAATATTACTCAGCTATAAAAAGGATGATCTTGAGGCTTTCACAGGGAAATGGGGACAACTTGAGACTATCCTCATTAGTGAAATAAATCAGAGTCATGTTTACGAATATCACATTGTTTCTCTAGTGTAAAAAGTAATAAGAACTGTAGGAGTAATAAAATCCAAAATGTGTAATTGTTACTGTAAAAAAGAGAGGAAAAGAAAGTGCTCTAAAGGATATAACTCATGTGTGTTTCAGTGTGTAAGATGGATGTGCATATTACTGTTTTTGTTAGAATATTGAGCAGAACTGTTAACAGGCTCATTGTTTGAATGTGTACTTTGTATGTTTTAACTTTGCAACTTGAACAACTATTTCCAATGATGGCATTATGTAACTTATCAAGTGGCGATTTCTTAGTGTTTTTGTTTTTGTTGTGGTTGTTGTTCTTTTTTTTCTTTCCCCTTCAGAATTTTGTATTGTTGCTACTCTCTTTCTGGTTTTTTTTCTTTCTCCTTCTCTTTAAATTAAAAAAAAACATTGGTATTACCTTCACTGCAGAAAGCCTTTTCCTGGCAATGGTAGCGTAAATCACTTATAAATCTTAGGTGACAAGGATAAAGTTTCCTCCTTTATTATTCTTCTGTTTAGCTGTACACCAAGAGTACATGGAATGGTATATTGGGCACATATATGTACACCTTGTTAAAATTATAATCACCTGGGGAAACCCTGAGCCTCCCTTCTCTTTCAATGACACTTCTTTTATTGGTAGATCCTGACTACTGCTTCTGGTCCTTTAAGGGACTGTGGTAGAGACTGCGACCATTCTGGATATTCTAATGGATGGATTTACTACTTCATGTATGGCACGTTTTGGATGAAGCATTCCTTTTCTGTTAATCTCTGATGTCACTAATAGCTTTTGTTGTGTTCTTTTTTTATTCCCAATGGTATATGGATAATATTTTTATTGGGCTCACCTATACTGAGGGAGCCTGCCATCAAGTCTCTATTAATACTTCTGAAATTCAAAGTTCTTCCATGTCTGGCAAGCACATTTCAAAACTCAACATTCCTGTGCATTCTCCTCTGTGGGTACCTATACAGAATGGTCTAGATTTCAGGTGGTCTTTGTGTCCAACCACCTATCTCTCTGTTATTCATCTTGCTTATAACCTAACTCCAGAAATTTGAAACTCATTATTTGATGGAATTAGAGTCTAATTCTTCCTGGAATTTGTTTTGTCTTTTAATTACTATAGCAGCTCACCTTCATGGATTCCTAGACTTGCTTGAGCCTTGTTACATCTCTGCTTAGGCACTTACTTTTCCCTGTCACAAAATCCCTTTGGTATCTAGCTATTCTTGTTTTCCCCTACATTGTTAGAATTGATAATTATCAACACATAGATGATCTCAGATGGATTGCTCATGATGCTTCTAGCCATGCTATGTTCTGTACCTTTCCATATATTCTAGTATTTAGTAATCAGTAGCCTAATATAACTGAATATAATTCCTGTAATTGTCACAATAGACCCTTTAAAGCACTTAATTTCTTATTGCTGGCCAAATCACCTGGTTGATTTCTTGTGTTACAAATAATATTTCTCAGCTAAATATTACACACATTTTGACACTCAGATGTAGCCTTTTTGGGACTACAGGGGACTGGCAGGGGCAATGGAGAGATGACTCTGGAGATCAGGCTGATGGTGCAGATCCTATGTTATTAAGGAAATGCAGGAGTATATATAGGCTGAAGAGGGAGGGAGGAAGTGAGCTCAGAGGAAGGGCGGGATTGAGCTTCAGGAAGGTTGGAAATAGGCTTAGGGAAGGCGGGGTTGCACTTTGGGGCGGGCTCCGAGCAGGGTGGCCCTGGCAGGGATGCTCTACTCGGTGTGCTGAGGAATGGGGAGTCTGAGTGTGCTCAGACTCTCTCTTCTGCCAGGGTGGCCAGCCAGACCTCAGGACCTCAACCTCCCACACTCAGACAGCAAACCAAAGCATGGTTCTCCATCAGTCTCACTCAAGAATGGATGAGAAATTCTGCTCTTGAACAAATTACCTCAGTGCTTGAACATAGCAGGCAAAGGGATTTTATAGGTGTTTTAGATGATTGGGTAGTTGGTTTTTCTTCATGTTTATACATAGCATGAGACTGCATAATTGATCTTATAACTGGGCCTTGGCATTAGCTATAGCAAGCATTCAAAGAGGACAAGATTTAAGCAGGGGTATTGGTGAAAACCTACCATGAGAGTCACTTTACATTATTGATATATATCACTTTAAGATTATGGATGACAATGTTGGATAGATTTACTTTGGAGCATGACTAGCATGAAGTGAGAAGTTTCAAGTCCATCTTGGAGGTTGAATAACAGGTGTTGATATAAAGACACTATTTTAGGCAAGGTAGAGTGGAAATATGTTATTTCGTCTGAGTTTGGTATTTTTCATGTAGTGAGCAATTTTGAGATTTTCATGCATCTGTGTACTTGAACCGTGTATCATAATTAGGATGTGCTTTGGTTGTTATCCACTGTAGGTTTGTGTGCTAGAAGCTTGGTCTTCAGTATACTAGGAGATGTACTGTAATCATTAAGAGATGGCCCTTGCACAAATAGATTAGATCATTGAAGGTGATACTCTGGGAAGGAATTATTTTTTACTTCTCATGAGAACGTTTTGTTATAAAGTGAGGCAACTCTGATGCTTCCTCCTTCTGCACACAACCATTTCCTTTTCTGCTTTTCTGCCATACTGTGATATGTCCAGAGGGTACCATACTGGAGGATAGAAGAATAAAGCCTCATCAATCTTGAACTCTGAGCCTCCAAAACTATTTTATAAAGGGACTGTTTTATAATATTTCAAGTTATAGCCATAAAAGTGGAGTAAAACTATATTCCAGAATACTTAGTATTGAGTTGTAAATACTCTTCATTTTATAACATTTCTTGTACCATCATTGAATTTCATGAGTAATTTTGGTGAAGAATAATCCATGGATTAATTTTTTGTGATTGCCCTACCAAATTATCACAAACTTGGTAGTTGATAACAATACAATATTTTTCAGTCATGTATCACAAATACTAAACAAAATTCACTGAGTTATGATGATGTTTGGTAGGACCATGGTTTCTATAGAGAACTCTGGGAGAGAATGAAGTCTTCACCTTCCCAAGCTGCATTAGCTACCAGCACTCCTTGTCTTGTGGACACATCATGCAACACGTGTCTTTATGTCCACATTGCCTTGACTTCTGTCTATTCAAAGCCTGTCTCTGATGCTTTAATAAGGATAATTGTGACTGGATGTGGATCTTATCCGACAATGCATTAAAATTTCTCCTTTCTCAAAATCTTTAATCACATTTACATAGGCTGTTCATTACATAAAATAATATAGTTTTCAGGAATTATAATGTGAACATATCTGTGAATTATATTATTCACTCTATGATGGTTTCTAAAGGCTAAAAAGAGTTGTTTGAAAGCAAAGTAAAATTTTAATGGTATAACTGTCAAAAATTTAGATCAATGATTAATAAGCACATTATTTTTAATTAATAAAAATGCATTTGTATTTATTAATGCTTCATTATATACATTTCACATTTACATTACATATTGAGGTAAGCAGTGGTTCTGAGTCATATATCTTTTAAACAGTATGGAGTATATGAGTGTGCATTTGAGTATGTGTGTCTTTTAAGTTTTGAACTGTAGTCAAGTAGTGAGAAAGAGACTGAAGTAATCCTTCAGTGGTAGACAAATACAAGCAAAAAATAATTTAATTATGAAGTGATCCGGCCCGCGGATCAGTCCGTGGGTCTCACCTGGAGGGGGAATGGGGATGGTGGGCAGGGCAAGAGGAAAGAGAGATGGAGACAAGTTGAGCAGTTCCAATCAAGTCTCATTTATTGAGGAAGTGAACATGGTTTATATAGGGTGAGGGCAGGAAATTGTCATCAGGCAGAGATGTTGTGGAGAGACCGGATAGGTTGCAGTCATGTCCAGCCAGGCAGAGAGGATCATGGGCAATGTAGGCAGATGCACTAAATGCCCACAGGAGGGCAGGATGGGGCGGCAGCAGTGAGGCTATCATGCCGCTCCCTACAATGAAGATTTGATATTGTATATACTTTTAATTTCTGAAGAATAAACAAGGTTTGAAAGCAAATTTTGTGATTGGTTTATCTGTGAAGAGTTTAGATCACTGATTAGTAAGCAAATTATTTTCAAATAGTATAAATGTATTTGTACTTATTAATGTGTTATTTACATGTATTTTGGATTACATTAACATGGGGTAAACAGTGATTCTCTGGCTTATGACCATTAAATAGTATGGTGTGCATGTATGTGTATGTGTCTATTAAAATTTATGACCTGTTTCAAAATTAATTGAGCAATCCATCACTGATAAAATATTTTAATTATGCAGATTGGTTTTTAAATATTTCAAATTAGCATTATTCATACAATGAGATAATTTGACCCATGTATATAGTGTGTCATGATTAAATCAGAGTGCCACAGTTAGCATTCCTTTCCTTAAACATTTAAATTTGATTACTACATTATAATTTTAAAACATTCCAGAGACAATGTGATATTTTAAGGGTCTACCATATACACTCACCAAATCAGGGAAAAAGAAGAAATATATTTAAATCCATAGTTTCAGGAACTTCAGTCCTTGATCACTGGCTTCATTCTATTTGGTTCCATGACGAGGTGGAACCTTCAGTGGAGAGCATGTGGTTGAACCAAGTGTCTCACCGCATATGTGACAAGTGGCAGAGCAGAATGAAGAAAGAAGAGAGAGAGAGAGAGAGACAGACAGACAGACAGACAGACAGAGAGATGCAGACCTAGGGACAAAATATACCCTTCCAAATCATGTCCTTAGTGAAATACTTTTTCCCACTATCCTAACATTTCCACTCACATCCATCTGCTGGGGACCGAGCCTTTAACACAGGAGTCTCTGGGTGATTTTCCAGATCCAAGTTAAAATATTTCACTTTTGAAATTTCATCTCACCGTGCAAACAACCATCTCATAATGCAAAAAGTATCATGTCCACTTCCTACTGTCCTCACAATCCTGTTTTGTTCAAAAGTCTAAATTGAAAGTGTCCTTGGTCACTCAGGCAAACTTTCAGCTGAGAGCCCTTAATATTTAAAATCATTACATACTTCCAATATGTAATGGCACTGGGTAAATACTGTGCCAAATACTCCAAAGCTGGAGATTAGAAAAATTATGAGCAGTCACACCAAAGCAAGACCAAAACCTAACAGGGAAGTGCCATGACCAGCATCTAGGTCATGTAATGGTGACATGTGCATTCCCAAAGGACTTCCACAGGTAGCTCCACCCGTATTGCCTTGCTTTTTGCAGCCCATATAGCCTCTCCCTTGAGCTGGCTCTTCTTACTCTCTCTGGCTCTTCTTAGCAGATGTTCTATGTTCTCGGCATGTCAAGCTTCCTGGAATTGCTATTGCAAATTCAGATTCATACACAACTTCATGCTTTGCCATATCAGCAATTACTTGCAGGAATTCTGAAACTGCCACATTGCTTAGCCTCATAGGTCTTCATTTTAAATCTGGTAGAAGTTTCCGTGACCCTGTATTCTTGCTTTCTCTATGCTTGGAAAACTAGCATCATGAAAATTATGCCATTGTCCCACCATTAGGACCTGAGAAACTCGATGATTCATGGTTGCAGTAACCTTTAAGTGCCTGGATGTCTGATTCTGGAGAAACAATTCTTTAGGTGATCACATTTGAACAGGGTACTCCAGGGCTCTCTTCCAAGACATCAAATGAGTGCACAGTTTTAGCTGGTGGGCCTCTGATGAAAAAATACTATGCAATTTGAAAGAATTCCTTAAGATGTTATTCCAGTACAAGGTATTTGGCTTCTTTTAAATGGTGTTAATCTGTCCAGCAACCATACCCTCATAGGCTACACACAATCATCTTTCCTGGCCAAAGGTCAAGTTTTTCAAATCTTTCTACTTTGCTTTTTGCTCCCGATTGTCCATGTAAATCTCGTTAAAATAGCCAGAAATACCCATCCCACCAGCTGAATGCTGTGTCTGCTTTGACATATTTCTTACCAGCAAAAGTAATCGTCACATTTAAATTAATCCTCCTTCAAACTTTTAGGGTGTCTACAAAAGTGAGATAAGTTCATTGTCAGAATGTAACATGAATGGGCTCTAAACCAATTCTCAGTACAGTCCTCTCTCTCATTAGTAACTTCAAGAGGACAAACTATATTGTCTACCATGTTCTCAGCATTCTAGTCTTCTGAGCTTACCCTAGAACTATTAAATTTGTCATGATTTAAACCTAAAATCTCCTGTGAGAATATCGTGTTACAAGCTGGGGCTTGTAACATGAATGGCTTCTAGCCCAATTCTTAATACAGTCTTTATACTCACTAGTAACCTCAAGAGCACAGTCTTTACTCTCTGCGGTCTTGTCAGCATTCACATTCTAATCTTCCAAACTCACATTAGAAATATTAAACTTGTTATAGTTCAGATCTAAAATGTTTTGAGAGAAGGTCATGTATTTGAAGGTGGGGCTTTTGAAAGTTGCTTAGATCACAGGGGGCCATGTGGTACCAATTTGATGGGTATTTAGAACCAATTCAGGGATTAGTAAGGCATACTTCTAGGTGTGTTTGGGTAGATCACAGGCACATGGTTGGCTGTGGGATCTACCTCTGGTCCCTCACCCTGCCCATACTGGTCCTCTTCCTCTATTTTGTTTCTACCTGTCATAGACTGAGCAACTTTGCTATGATGGGACCATCAACCATGTTGTCTCATCTTACAGCCAGCTGATCATGGTTGGAACTATGAGCAGATAAACTTATCTTCAACCTATGAATGTCAGATTTTGTGTGTCAACTATGCATATATTGACTGATGTACTGCTATACTCCTCAGTGTCTTTTGATGAGCTCATGAATGGATCATAGCTAAATGTGCTATTGGTGGGTGGGATCTGGTTAGAAGAGACAGGTCATCTAGGTTGTTACTTGGAAGGAGCAATTTTTCTTTCTGATTCTTTATTTCACCTCTCTCTCTCTCTCTCTCTCTCTCTCTCTCTCTCTCTCTCTCTCTCTCTCTCTTTTCCTCTCTTTCTGTCTCCCTGATTCTACCTTCTACCTCCCTCCCTCTCTGCCTCATCTTTTGTTTACTGTATCCCACAGGTTAAATAGCTTTCTTCTGCTATGTTCTTCTACTATATTGTTTCTTGCCTTGGACCCAACAACCATAGACAGACCCCAATGAGATGAGTTAAAATCAAGTTCTCTTATGTTAAGTTTCTTGTGTTGAGAATTGTGTCATGGAGATAGAACACTACTAAAAATTGTTACTGTGATAGGACCAATGTTGTGGCTATAACTAACCATGTTGTTCATCATTTTTGGAGCTGTGTTTGGGATGAGTTTGGAAATTCTGAAAATGTGAGTCATTAGAATGCTGCAAGCAGATCTCTATGGGTGATAGTGGTCCAGCTAAGAATTACAGATTGCTGATGAAAATGTAGACAGTAAAGGGTGGGTAATGGGGTTTCAGTTTAGAATGAGGACTCCATTGATAACTACACAAGTGGCCATGCATGTTTTTGTTCGATAACAAGTTTGTCTACACTTTGCTCATGTCTTAAGAGTGTGTGAGGTTGACTTTAAAGGTGGAAAACTAATCTGGTGGAAGAAATTTAAGGCACCCAAATATTCAGTCATGCATAGTGTTGATACTTTTATCCAGACCTAAGTTGAAAATTGGTATAAAAAATAGAGCCAAAAATGTGAAAATTGTGCTGGTTGGCCAGTAAGTGAAATATGTATGGTTTGGGGGATAAAAAAGAGTGTATTTTGAAAAGATTAGGATCACTAAAATGAAGCCAGTACTTTGCATTGTGACAAAAACAAATGAACAAAAAATGCAAAAAAATGATGCTTTGTTAACATCTCAGGAATTGATCTGACCTTGCACAGATCTAGTGCACAGATCTATTGTGTGTAAAAGGGTAAATATTTTTGAAAGGCTTTGCTTTGACTTGAGGTGGAGGATTCTCTGCGTACTTGAGGACAAATAAGGTGGTATTTACCAAGTTCAGTCTTCCAGGCACTCAGAGGCCAGTATAGTCTAGATTCAAGTTAGCTGGCTACTGTTTGAGTTGGTGGCAGAGCTTAAAGTAACCTGTGAGTTAGGTTGTGTAGTCATGCATAATGGAAGAGCTGTAGAATCATTGAAGCTTCCACTGAGATTTCAGAGGAAGGCTTGGAAGGCAAGACAATGGTCCCTTGAGAGTGTAATGCGTAACACTGAAAGAGTAAAGCCTAAAATGCAGTATACAGTCTGGGGAAATGCAGGTGCTAGTAATGTGGAATGTCTACTGAGGAAAACCACAGATAATGAGCAGAGCCTGCCCAAGAGCAAACAAACAAACAAACATCCACTTCCAGGTGTGGGATTTCAAAGCCCTTTGGAAATCACATCTCATCGCCACATGCTCTGGATGGTGGAAATAGTTATTGCATTTAACATGTGCCTTCCTGGGTTTTGGTCTTGCTTTGATGCAGTTTCTTTCTAGTCTATTATTCCTCCATTTTGGAATGAGTCTGTTTAACCTGCACCATTGTGTATTGGAGGTTTTCTACTTCTTTTGGAATTTTTAGGGGCTCCCAGACATGAGTTTTCCTTGATTATCAGAGCAGATTTTGGACCTCAAATTGTAAGCAACGCTAGTATTGTTGAAATTCAGGCAACTCATCAAGATAGACTAAAGGCATTTTGCGCAATGAGATATACATAAAACTTTTGGATGCCAGGGGAGACTGTGACTATTTAGAAGCAAAATATCTACCACATGTTTCATGTGTTTAGAAGTGGAGCTTTTGGAAGGTGATTTTATTGCAAAGCTGTTATTCTACTCAGTGCATTTATCCATTGATTAGTTCAGTGTTGAATATGCACTTTAGGTACTGGGCCCTTTTTTAAAGGAAGTGGAACACTGAGGTCATGACCTAGAAGGTTGTTTTCTTTTCCTCACAGCTTCTTTTTTCTCTCTTTGCTTCCTGGCTTCCTGGATGCCATGAGTTTATCTTCTTCCCTCTTCCCCATCCCTTTCCCATGTTGTTTCTGCCCTGGAGTCTGTCACCCATGGACTGAACCCACATACACTAATTGCTAAAATAATCCTCTCATCCTTTGAGTTATTGGTCTTGGGTATCTCATTCCAGTGATGGGAAAAAGACTAAGGCACTCCGTTTGCAACATTTTCAACTTTTTATAGCTTTCATCTCTAAATTTCACCAAATTCCTTTTATGTACTTATTATGCAAACTTTGGAACCCTATTGTTAAATCTAGTCATAGAATGACCTTGGTTTTCACTTCCAACTTTCTGTATCAGTATTCTGTGACAGAGAAAATCTCTAGAAATGTGGAAAGAATTATTTTAGCTCATGGTTTCAGAGTTTTTGGTGCTGTGTTTCATGGTGTAGTGCTTCTAGTCCTCTGATGAAGCAGAGTGTCATGTTGGAAAGTATATAATGGATTTACGTGTCACTTGTCATGGCAGAGAGGATGCAGAGTGAGAGACTGAATGAACTCCCAGGACAAACATACCCTTGAAAGGCATGTCCCCTATGACCCGAATCCTCTACCTTAGTCTTACTTCCTAATGTCCATCACTTCCAGTAGCATCACCTTTAGAGGCTGACTTTTCAACACTTGAGTTTGTGGGGGAATGTTCCAGATTCAAATTATAGCACATCTGCTTATTATTGATTTGTATTTGGAAATTTGAGATCCTAACTCCTTAGTTATTAATGAATATATGTACCTGCATGTTTGAATTTGTTCTATATAATTTGAGAGTTTTCAGGAGTCTATTTGTTCATTTAAATTTCACAATTTAATGTCTATTTTCACAGATGTGTTTATAATCAGTTTTCATTTGTAGAAATACAAGTTTCGTTATCATGTGATGGTGAAACATTAAATAATAATTGTAAATAGCAAGTGTTTTTTTTCTCAAAACAGAATGTTAATTAAGGTGAACATGAAGCTGGTAATACAGAAAATTACTTAATATGAAAGATAAATTGATAAATATGCTCTATTTTAGGATAATGGATGATTGACATAAAAATTATAAATATAGCTGAAGCTAAAGATAAAATTTTAATGGCCACTATACATGAAAGGGAAAAAGAAAATGAATATTAGTGATGATACTGTATCTGACAAGTTCTTACAGATAAAGTACTTAAAATGTGATATATAACAAAGGGGAGGTAACTACTTATATATTTTCAAATTTGTTTAGATGGAAATTTTTAGTTTTATGTTAAAGGGAATGAGATTAATGAGTATTAAACAAAGAAAAAATTACAATTCAACCAGTGTATGCAGTACAATTTTTAATATATTTATGAATTAGATTGTATCATTTATTCACTAAAATCAATGAAAATGTTTACTTACTGGAATGAAAAAATACATTATTGCATGTTATAAATAAAAAATTATGAATATAATTCCAGTGTTAGCCATTGAAACATTTTTGTTCTGAGTATTTAGGAAGCCAATCAGTTATTTAATATACTTTTTTCAAGTAACATGTACAAATCTGCCCTAGAGCTGCAGCATCCTGTATTAAAGCAGAAAAAAATTTGATTCAAAAAAGTCTGGATTGAAGTACAAAAATCATTATATAAATAATTCATTTTAACTGCAGAGTGGATGAAAAAGATGTGGTAATTTTATACAATGGAATATTACTCAGCTATGAAGAAGAATGATCTTTAGGCCTTCATGGGGAAATGGAGACAACTTGAGACTATTTTCATTAGTGAAATAAGTAAGAATCATATTTATAAATATCACATTGTGTCTCTAGTGTAAAAAGTAATAAGAACTGTAGGAGGAATAAAACGCAAAATGTGTAATTGCTACTGTAAAACAGAGAGGAAAAGAAAGTGCTCTAAAGGATTTATGGATGTATGGTTAAGTGTGTAAGATGAATGACCATATTAAGGTTTTTGTTAGATCATGGAGCAGAACTGTTAACAGTCTCATTGTTTGAATGTGTACTTTGTATGTTTTAATTTTGTAACTTGAATAACTATGTCTTAGATGACAGTGTATAAGTTATCAAGTAATGATTTCTTAGTTTTTTTTGTTCTTTTCTTTTTTTCCTTGGAATTCTGTATTGTTGCTACCCTTTTTTCTGTTTTGTTTTCTCTTTAAATAAAATTTTAAAAAATAATTCATTTTTTCAAGAAATAATCACTCAATTTATTCTACATTAACTTTAGTACTCTTGATGGGACACTTAAAAAAAGGTTCCTTTAGTGTACCTTAGTGTCTCTGTCTAGACTTACAAACTTGAGCTACTTGATCTGATTATCGGATTCTTAATTTGTAAAGTGGTGTCTTAGATGTTGGTGAGAAACGCGTTCAGTACATTTCAGTAGAACATGTTTAACCAAGGGGTGTTGGCTGATCAACTTTGTAACTGTGTCTGTAGACATTTCTTATTCTGCTATGAGACCAATAAAATCCTCCATGGAAAAATGGATTTATTTCTCTGAACTCCCTTGGAAAGCACCTGGAACACAGCAGCTACTCACCATGTATTTGTTTAATAAATGAACATGTATCTCAAACCCAAGTTATCTTCATTCATATTTTTCATGATGCTCAAAGGTAAAGAAGAAGATATTTTAGGCAAAAAGAAAGCAGAAGATGATACATATTTTTTGTTTCTTGAACTATGGTCAGTGGACCTCTCAGCATAATAATCTCCAAGCTCATTGATGTTTACACAGATTTCCACAGTCCAATGGAGACTGACTGAATTAGAATTTCCAGGGTTGAATATTCCAGGGTGAATTAAAATGAAAGTAAAGACACTGAAGTGGTTATTTTAGTGACTTCCATGAAATATGTGTTTCTCATTTACATTCATACTTTGACTGTAGGGAAGAAGTATCTTAAATGGGCAACAATTTTTGTATTTATAACTCAATTAAAAAATAAACCATACTTTGGAACTTCTAAAGTTTGCATTATAGCAAGTATGGCTTATACCATACAAAGACAAAACAAGTGAAAATAAGAAAGATAGGTGAGAGAGATAAAGATACATGAACAAGGAATAAATGTGTTTCACAAAATCAATGCAAAATAGCTTTATAAATATTCTGTGAGTAGGACCCCACTACTCCCCCCCCCACAGGTATATGCATATCAAGAGTTTAGAAGCACCCAAAGTATTCTTGATATCAAGGTGAGATTAAATCACACTAATGTGTTCTTGACAAAATAATATATTCTTCACAATAGGAAACACAACAAAAGTTTAGGCTCTTGTATCAGACTTTCAGTTCCAGATCAGCTTCATTTATCAAGGGTAAGCAAATGGGCCTTGAAATGGTCTCTAATACAGCATGGTTATTACAAGGATGCAGGTCAGCTGTTTACCTACCTCTGCCACAGCTCCTTCTTACTGACTTTCTGTACTTTTGTCAGACTGATCCTTTCAAAGAAGAGTCTGATATTATTTTTGCTGTATATGATGGCTTGGTTGTTTTACAGTACTCACGTGAGACATAAGACGGTTCAAAGGAGGGGGCTATCATCTAGTGTAGAAGTCCCCACACTCCTGGTCACAGAGTGGTAGGAACTTGGTAGCACAGCAGAATGTGAACAGTGAGCCAGAGAAGGAAGCTACATCTGCATTTACTGCTTTCTCATTGTTCACATTACCACCTGAGTTTCATTTCCTGTCACATCAGCAGTTGCCTTAAATTCTCACAAGAGCATGAACTCTACTGTAAACTGTACCTGTGAGGATCTAGGTTGTGTGCTCTTTATGAAAACCTAATGCCTGAAGATCTGAAATGGAGTTGAGGTGGTGATGCTAGTGCTGGGTAGCAGCTATAAATGTGGGTACAAAATTAGTAGAAAAGTTTGACTGTACAGAGATCATAATAAATCAATTACTTGCAGATTCCTATAAAAACCCTATTAGTGAGTTGCAAATTCCGCTTGAATTGCATCTACTGGCCGTCTTTACAGAAGCAAGTGAGTTGATGTGACCTATTTGCAGGAACACAAGGTGAGGGTTCCTACTGATTCAGGATTATGCTGCGTTGTATCATTATTCCATTACTGTACATATTGCAATGTAATACTAAAATGTGATATACTTGAATAATTTGGAAAACATCAACCTCCTCTCCCCAAACCGTTGTAAACTTATCTTCCTAGCGTCAAACTGGTTCCTAGCATCAAAATTTTTGGAAACCACTCATTTGGCAGTCCTCTGCTTACCATACTCTGTGCCTGGCACAGGCTTATGTCTCTAGTGGAGGAGTACTTTTAGTATTTTTGTATAGTATTTAAGTATAGTATTTTGTATTTTTTATAGTATTTACATATAGTGTACACATGGTCTTGAGCTCAAACCTCACCAGAAATCATAAGTTAAATTCTAAGAAGCTATAGTCTTTTTTGCCAACTGATTTGTACAGAACAGTGATTCAGTCCTGTTAAAGTTCTCAACTTAACAATCACTTTTAGTTTCTTATATATGTTAAATAGTTTTTCCACCAAAATATCACAACTTATTGCCTGAAATTGATGAAAATGACCTCTATCTTCCTTGTAAAAACATCCATATTTAAATTCACCCCTACCCCTCAAAATCAGTCCCCAAATGGCACATATTAGAAAACAGGGAAATGCAGATCCACATCAGATGTTTCATAAATTGGGCCAGCAGTTGTTTAGAAACATCCATAAAGCTTCAGCAAATTGTATTTATTGAAAAAAAGAAATTTTATGTTAATGTTTTAATTTTGATTTTCCTTATAAGGTCCTGGTATATCTGGATCCTTGTACCTTAATTTAAGTAACCCAACCATATCCATCTCACTTATAAACCAATTTATTAATCCCACATAGTTTACTAAATTAATTAAATTTAATGGTATAACTGCAACAGATGATAAAATGATTAAGTGGATCACAGCTACTGCAGGAGAGAGGTGCTCATGAAGCATAGCATAGATCAAAGGCACTTGGTCTTTCTTGGCCTGCAGTATAGATCAGCCTTGTTCCTGCAAGTATTCCACAAGAAATGGTGTCAGTCCTTGATGCTGAAATCCCAAGTGAAAGGAACCACTGCAAAGAAAGGAATACTCTGTCCATACATGTGACAGTAACAGAATCTACAAATATTAAACAAAATTCTAAAAGTCATAGTCAGGCTCTTTTGCAAATATGATAAAATTCATTCTTCCTGAGTTTATGTGATATGAGTTGGTGTCTCTTTTTCTCCTTGAATCTATTTTGGACTTGTTTTGTGTTTTGATCAGTAAAATGGAAATAGGTATTTGTGAGTTTTTGTTTTAGTTCTTGAGAAGTATTGCAGACTTCTGTTTGCTGTCTTGATTGGAACCCCGCCTGGGTACCACATTAATGAGCTCAGCCTAGATTATCAGTGGACAGAGCCAAGACGATCCATATTATCTCTCAAGGTCTTGAAGTGCGTACATGAGATCATCCTTTTAGAAACATCATTGGCCTAAAGCTCCTACTATATTTTGAAATGTGTTATGACATGTTTTTTAAAGGCTAGCTTCTCATAGGGAACTCTCAGCCAGTGACTTTGTGTGGCAGAGATACTTGAAAACTCATTTCTATTATGGCCAATGTTGGCTAAAGAGCTCCATATGGACTTGCTAAATCTTTCTTATATTGTGGGTCAGTCAGTTTTACTCAGCCTTTCTTTCTTATTCCATTTACTTTGGGCCAGACTTTCCTTATGGTACCAATACACTCACAGCCTTTCCTGGTTTCTTGCCTGCTTGGTTTAATGGTTTAAAACAAGCCTTGTTCTAGTAAAATCCTTGCATAGGTAACATTTTTGTGTAATCAGCCTTTCAAAGGCTTGAACTTACATCCATGTGGGACCCCAAAGAGCATGACAAGCCTTAGGATAAATGCTTTTCCATATAGAAGTAAGGTGCATACTCAGGAATGGACCCAGAGTGCTCAACTGATCCTGTCCTAAATTGCCAACTTGTACAATTATTTTCTGAAAGTTGGTACATATATAAAAGTTGCTAGACAACAATGGGTAATTGATACCATCACCCATACTATTATGAAATAAAATAAAAATGGGAAGATTTTCCATAGGGCTGGATATTGTTTTCTAACTAAATCAAATAGTTCTAGGAATATAAGATATTATGTTGTAAACATGAGATATGCTGCAAATGGCTCCAAAATTATGTGCATTGATTACAGTTAAGATGGAGACAAAAATTGTGTGATATAATTGTCTTGTCTTATTATTTTGAAATTATAGTATTTTTGCAATAAACATTGGATGAATTAAAAGTGCAATGATTTCATGTCATTTTTCAGTACCAGCTGCTTAGTTGTGTGTATTTACATAATTGTTACCATTTTTTGTAGTTGCAAGCTATGTTCAAAAATTCAGTTTTAAACAAGGCTAATACTTGCTGAGAGATCACTGCTATTGTATTCTAACTTAATTGACTATATTTCATTTCATGGCTTTAAAATGTATTGCAAACTTTCTCACAGTAGTATTTATATGGCATGAGGCACTTGAGCTCCAGAGACATAGCACTTGAAATCAGTCTTACTGTCAACATGAGGTAAATGTCCTAGTTATTTTTCTCTGTGGATGAGATGCAATACTTGACACCCAAGGTTAAAGGAGGAAAGGCTTATTCAGCTCACAGTTCATGAAGTTTCAGTCCATAACTGGCTGGCTCCCAGGCAGAGTAGCACATGGAAGAAAGGCATCCGTTTATGCCAGAGGAAGACTGCAAAAGCAGCAAGCAAGGGGGAAAGCAACACTCTTTCTGTCCCCTATATTGTATGCAGTTTACTTCCCTTACTCTAGGTGTAGTCCTTACACCTTTAGTCCCAGCAACAAACCCTAGAAGCCTGCCCCCATGCCTGCATGAGGCTTTTGAGGGGACATCTAGACATGAACCATAATAGTAGGTGATTATTTCAGCTTTCAGGAATTCAAGGTGTAACATGTAGGGATGCAGAGAATAGAATGGCTGTTGTACAGAAGCATGTGATGGATGAGGACAGAAAGTTAGGCCTGGTATAACACTTGGTTCAGAACCTTCTCTGGTCAGCTGAGAGGTGACTCTTTGGTCTGAAGGAAGGAAGGGTTAGAGTGATAATGTGGTGATTGCAGCAGGTGAGTGAGATTAGGAAGACATGCAATCAAACAAGAGAGCATAGTATTTAAGCAGGGAAATGATCTGATTAAGTTTGTATTTTTAACAATTATCTGCAGGTACTGAAAGGAGGCTAGATTGGTTGGAGTGCATAAATTAAGAGGTTGTTGCAGTAACTGAGGAAAGAACAAGGAGGGCCTGACCAAGGTAGTATGAGTGGGAATGAAGAGGGAAAAATACTTGAGGGAATGTTAGTGAGGTAAATTTTTATAGAACTTATAAACTACTTTCCAGGTGGCATATAATGCAAATTATAATCTCTCCCCTCTTTTTAATAATTAATGGATTTCAAGATTCCTGTGTGACAAAATGTCACAATGGTAATACACTTCTATTTACTTTTTGAACTTGTACTTATCTTTTCCTTTGTAATCAATATAGCATTTTTATGTAAGTCTCTGAGAAAAATGCATAAAGTCAACTTTTGACTTTTTGAATGCTGTAAATTTACATATATGTTCATAGCTTTCTGCATTTGTGCATAATCCTATTCCTCAATGGCTATTTGTGTACTACTTTTTAATTTGTGTTTTTGCTGGTATATTGATTGGAATTTATATAGAATTTTTGAAAAGTTAATTGTCCTTGATGAATATATTTTCTAGATAATTGAACTTTCCTTCGGTGTTACTATGTTTTATTTTTTAATGTTTTGGGGGCTGATTTTTTAAATTCTTTATAAATTCTAGATAAAAGTCCTTTGTCTGAAGGACAGTTGGCTAAAATCTTTTTTCTTTTTTTATTTTAAAGAGAATAAAACAAAAGAGGGCAGAACAAAGCATATCAGAACAGAACAACATAAGCAAAACAGCATTTTACAATAAGACAACCAGACATTAACAGTAGCTATCAAAATATCTCTTTCTCTGCTATAGTTGAGCATAGTTTCAAATACAATAATGTCACATATAACAAAATAGTATAAAACCATTTAAAAGAATGAAAGAATTACAGAACATTCTGAACTGAATAACAGAGAATGATCAATGGCTACTATCTCATTTTCAATAAAAAAATTTGTTTATACTATCACATATATTAAAATCCCAATAAGACACAACATGATAGAACCAATGGTAATAGCAGAGTAGAAGCATGGTAGGACTTCAAAGCAAGATGATGTTAAATCAGCAATGGCTGCCATAATGTTTTTTTTCTTCAAAACAGCTGTTCATACCATCACACATAATAAAATCAAACAAAACAGATTAAAACCATTCCAACTGATGAATGAAAACATTGAAAGCCTTCAAAGCAATGAAATGGGAAATAATGATTACCGTAAAATCTTATATACTCTTACCAACTCTCACACTTGGGGGACTATACGGTATTTACACATGTGAGTTTGGTTTATTTTGCTTATGAGTATGGTCTCAAGTTGTGTCCAATTATTTTTAAATATCTCAATGTGATCATTCTTTATAGCTGAGTAGTACTCCATTGTATAAAAATGCCACAACTTTTTTATCCATTCCTCAGTTGATGGGCACTTAGGTTGTTTCCAAGATCTGGCTATTACAAATTGTGCTGCTGTAAACATGGGTGCACATATATCACTGTGGTATGATGTTTTCAGATCTTATGGGAATATGCCTAGAAGTGGAATAGCTGGGTCAAATGGGATTTCCAAACCCAGCTTTTTGAGGAATCTCCACACTAACCTCCACAGTGGCTGCACCAGTCTACACTCCCACCAACAGTGCAGAAGAGTTCCATTTTCCCCACAGCCTCTCCAGCATTTATTGTTGGTAGTTTTTTTTTTTATCCTGGCCATTCTTTATGCGGTGAGATGGAATCTTAGTGTGGTTTTAATTTGCATTTCTCTCATGACTAATGATGATGAACGTTTTTTCATGTATTTATATGTCATTCGTATTTCTTCATCTGAGAACTTTGTATTCATCTTGGATGCCCACTTTTGGATTGGATCTTTGAATTTCGAGGGTCTGATTTTTTAAATTCTTTATAAGAAATGGTAAGAGTACATAAGATTTTATGGTAATGATGATTCCCCATTACATTGCTTTAAGCCTTTTAATGTTTTCATTCATCAGTTGGAATGGTTTTATTCTGTTTTGTTTGATTTTTTTGTGTGTGATGGTATGAAAAGCTATTTTGAAGAAAACAAAACATTATGGCAGCCATTGCTGATTTAATATCATCTTGCTTTGAAGTCCTACCATGCTTTTGTTCTTCTATTATGATTGTTTCCATCATGTGTGTCTTATTGGATTTTAATATATGTGATAGTATAAACAAACTTTTTATGGAAAATGAGATATTATAGTAGCCATTGTTCATTTTCTGTTATTTGGTTCAGAATACCCTGTAATTCTTTTATTCTCTTGAATGGTTTTATACTATTTTGTTATGTTTGATATTATTATATGTGAAGCTTAACTATTCCAAAGAAAGAGACATTATGGTAGCTACTGTTAATATCTGGTTGTCTTGTTGTAATGTGCTGTTTTGCTTATATTGTTCTGTTCTGATCTGCTTTGTTCTGTCCTGTTTTGTTCTCTTTAAAATAAAAAAAAGAAAAAATAGTATATGGGTTTTAAAATTAGAAACAGGCTTGAATCTTTTTTGTGAATTTTTATGTGATTTTGAGTATTATTTTCAGTGGAATTTGGAGAAATATTTTTTAAACATCAGATATTTTAAATGATTGCCCACATTTGCAAGCCATTATTACCAATAAGCTGAAGAGGAAGGAATTTTTCTAATTATAAGAGGTTGACTGGTCTATGATTTTAATTTAAACTATGTCCATTTGTAGGTGGATGACAGTGGCTACATAATTAAATATTCTGATTTTCAGATTCTTTATCTAAGAAATGAAGATTGTATTGCCTATTAGAAACAGTTACAAGGAGGATAGAGCCTGAGTATTCCTTAAATGATGGAATGTTTCTTTGTGTTTCCCTTATCATTTTCTTCTTTATCCATCTACTTTTCTCCATTTGATCTTCTTTCCTCTACTCTTTCTCTTCTTTCTGTTTAGTTCTTGCTATCTTATATTATTGTACTCTAAGGACTCAGTATTTATAAAGTGCTTATCATTTGTATAGTATTGAGACTATTTTTCCTTGCATTCTTTGTAAAGCTCAAAACATGAACACATTTTGTTTATATATCTATAGGTATATCAAACAAATCTATTTATAAAGGTATACTCATTTATGATAAATACTGAGATGTGATGATTTCCCTTTTGTTCACAATAATACCTGAAGAAATGATCTCCTTTGGTGTTAAAACTGTCAAAAAGGATATATTAGCCAAAAAATATATCACAGTGATGATGGACAAGGCAAAAACCAAAGATCTGGGAATTGTCTGACCAGGACTTTTTACCTCTCCTAAGGAATACAAAGAAATTAAGCAGAGCAGCACATATTGTTTAAATTTTCAGAGTTCTTTCTAATAAAAAGATGAGTAGTATATTATTCCAGAGTCATTGTTCTATCATCTTTCTGGGATGATTCTGCTTTGGTCTAGGACATAGAAACTTGTTTTCCATAATATTTAGTAAAAGCAAATTTTCCAAAGTTTCATTGATAATGTTTGATTCTTCTACTGATGAATGTGTAGAACTTATATCAGAGCAGGTGCTTTTCTTCAACTAGAGAAACCTTAGAATATTTTTATTTTATTTATTTATTTATTTTTTATTTAAAGAGAATAAAGAAAAAAACAGAATAAAGGGTAGCAACAATACAGAATTCCAAGGAAAAAAGGAAAAGAACAACAACAAAAAATCCTAAGAGATTATTACTTGACAAATTACATACTGACTTCTTGGAAATAGTTGTTCAAATTATAAAGTTAAAATATGTAAAGTAGACATTCAAACAGTGAGTTCGTTAACAGTTCTGTTCCATGATCTGACAAAAAACAGCAATATGGTCATCCATCTTACCCACTCAAAGATACACTCAATTATATCAAAAGGATAAAATTAAACACAACAAAATAGAACAAAGCGGATCACAAGAAAACAATGTAAGGGACATAAATTCCAAAACTAGACAATTGGAGATATTCACTCTCTATCCCATTGACTCTTGTTTTCTTCCAAATAGTTGTCCATATTGTCACATACACGGAATTCACATGAAACAACATAGTATGGAATTGATCTGAGCAGGACGAGGAGGGCATTTCAGGTCTTCAAGACCAGAAAATAGGGAAGCTGAGAATGGCTGTCATAGTGTCTCTCATTCTCCTCAAAACAGCTGTCCATACCTTCATGTGTGTTGAACTTAAACAAAACAAACAAGCTAAAATCACTTTGAACAAAGAATGATAATTTTGCTGGATTACACATCATGACATTATGGAATTAGCACTGGGTACTGTAGTGTCTCTTTTTATTCAAAGTAGTTGTTCATTTCAACATGTGTTATATAGTTGGTTCTTGTAAACTGTTTATAAGCTCTACATATGCATGAGTCTCTACATGTATATCTATCCTTTCTGTATTAGAGGTAAAAATAAAACAAAGCAAGATAAAACAAAACAATTCCTAGAAAATCATGAAGCAAAAAAGTCATATATAACCACAATACAAGGGGATCTACAATGGTTACCATGATGTCTCAGCAGTATATAACAACATTAATAAAAACAAAGCATTGGAGACATTATAAGACTTCAAAAGCAAGTAAGAATCAAACCAGAGTGGGTATCTTAATGAATCTTGTCAACTTTAGTGTAGTTGCCTATACTCTTAAGACTTGATGCAATCAGTCATAACAGATTTAAATAAAATCAGTCAATATAAAGTAGCAATCTAACAAACCAGATTCAAATACGATCAGTCATAAGACAGTATAAGTTATAAAGTGCTTCAGGTTAAGTTGATAGGAAACTAGGGATGATTACCATAATATGTCCTATTATTTTTGGGATAGCTGACCATGTCCTCAAGTCTAGTGTAAGTAGACAAACTGGAACAGTACGTAATCCATCCAAGCAGAGTGATGAGAATAATGTAAATTTTAAATCTTGTTACCCAATTAACAATATCCTCTGCCTTCCTTTTTTAGACAATTCCTCCCCTTTCACTCCCATAGGGTGCACTGCTTGTTTTATAGAGCATCTCAATGGACCCTATCTCCTGATCTACTCTGTCTGTGTTTCTCTCTGTTACTATTTCAAGGCCATCTATACTAGAGATTACAGCCAATCTTCTCAGCCTTATTTCTGCTGTTCTGTTTTTCTGCCATTGGCTATCTATTTTTCTGTTCCACTCCACTGTCTGCCCCATTCACTGAGGCCTCTCTGCCATTGTTCCTAAAATGCTCGTATTCTTGTTCTCTCTCTCTCTAAAATGTCTTTCAGTATTTTTTGTAGGGTTGGACTGGTGGTCACAAATTCTCCAAGTTCCTCTTTGTCATGGAAGCATCTTGTTTCTCCATTAATTTCTAGAGAGAGTTTTGCAGGATACATCAATCTGGGCTGGAGGTTGTTCTCCTTCAGTGCTTGAATTACTTCACTCCAAGCTCTACATGACCTGATGGTCTGTGTCGAGAAGTCTGCCGTGATTTTGATAGGTTTTCCTTTATAGTTGATCTGTTTCTTTTGTCTGATGGCTTTTAATATTGTGTTCTTACATTGAATTTGTGGGATCTTGATTATTATGTGTCTAGGTGTAGCTCTGATTTGGTTGTAGGTGGCTGGAGTTCTGTATGCTTCATACATCTGCATATCATTTCCTTTTCCTATGCTTGGAAAATTTTCCTGAATGATTTCTGTGAATAGCCTTTGTAATTCCTCTGTTTTGATTCCTGCTTCTTCATTCACATGCTTTATTCTTAAGTTATAGATCCTCTTGTCCTCTAACCTTCCAATTGTTACTGACTTCTCCCTTGTTATTTTTAAGGGATCTTCCCTTTCATGATCACACATTGAAATGCCTGTGTTCAATTTTTGATAGTCTATCTTTGGTTTCTTTCAAGCAGTTTTGCCAGTTTTCCATGGAGTCTTTAGTTCTTGATAATCTCTTTGAATTTGCTTCATTAATTCTAGGTTTTTCTTGTTTTCTTCATTAAACATTTCTCTCCTTTTGTGTTCCTCCATTCTTCTTTCTGTGTCTTCTTGAGTGGTGCCCAGCCTTTCTTTTATTAATCTACTTATCTCTTATTTAATTTGAATTAATATTTCAGTTTTGATCCCACTTATGAGTTCCTGAAGATATTTCTTTATGTCTGCTACCACTGTGTTTGATGTTGCATGTTTGCTGCCCTCAATCTCTTTTGTATTTACCTTTCCTGGATCAATGTTCTCAGGGTTGGGGGCTGGGGGTTTTTTTTCTTATTTCTCCCTCTCGTCATGTTTTTGGTTCCTTCCATACAACTGTACAGTGTAATTCCCAGCCCCTTTTCTTGTTGGTTAAGGCTCCTCTGGAGCACGCAGGCTAGGGGCTTCTGCCCTCTGCCGGCCTCTATCAGAAAGTGAAGTTCAAGCAAGCGCAGTGTGCGCTGGCTCCTTTCCTTGGGGCCAGTCAACCTTTGCAGGCCTTCACTGCATCAGTGTGTGGCTGTGCTTGGGGAATTAGTTTGTAGTGACTCACTGGGCCCCTGCCAGGGGTGCGGCCTAGTCCAAGCAGATTCCACCAATCCACTCAGCGAGGGAAGCATCCAACTGAAGCCACTTCCTTATTGAGTTAGGGCTGTCCTGCCCAAATCCAACATGTCGTCCAGTTGGTTTCCCCTTTCCCGTGGGAGGGTCTTATTCCCATTACTCACCGTGTGTTGATGCTAGTCCCTGAGAACTGCTGGGCTCCCAGACCTCTGACTTCAGCACGGCTGAGGCGCAAATTCACGGTGCCTCTGGGTGGGTCATGTGCAGGGCCGAGTCCGCGGGAGCCACATGCAGGGATGTTCAGCTCCATGTTCTGGCTGCTCAAGCCAGTCGCATCGGTGCAGTCAGGTCGCTCTAGGGCAGGAATTCAGGTGGCTCGAGGAGGGCGCCGTGCTGGGTGATCTTAGCTTCACTAATGGTAGCCAAGGGACCTCATATTTGAGCAATTTTTTTAACTTTAGTTTTTTCCTGAGTTGAGAGAGTCCATCTCTCTCTGTTTGGGTCTCTCCAGGGTGTTAAATTTTGGGATTTAAGCTGTCTCTCTCAGAGAGGATCTCTCTCCTGCTACCTACCTGTCTGCCATCTTTGGACGGTTCTCCCTAGAATATTTTTAGAAGTGCTACTGTAGCAGAAAATGCTCCCCCTAGCCAGTATACTTCAGTTGTCCAGGTGACAGTTCCTGTTGTGGTTCTGGTTGTTTCTGTTTCTTAGAAATGGCTGGTCACTTTGACGCATAGCTGGTTACTATGATGCATATTGTAGTAACCAAACAAAGACAGCCAAGTACTCTACCTCTGTACCTTCCCTTTGCAACTCCACAAAAGTCTCTTTGTGCCTTTGAGGCCTGACATTTTGATGGACAATTGATGCCCATCAGTGCCTGTTCAATGTTAAATAAATCTGCCTCCAAATCTGTTGGGAGCCACTGAAGCTAGAAATTGACCACATGTGCAAGGCTAGGGCCTGGCCGTCCCAAGAACAAAGAGCACCTGGGGCAGCCACATGAAGAAGCTGCTTCAGCCCAAGGAACACCTGGACCCACACAATCTGAACTGTGGGTTGCTAGGACAACAGGGTGTCATGTGACATTAAGTTGCTAAAATATATAAATAAACACTCCTGTGGTGAGGAGGCAGTTCCTTTCCTCCTATGCAGAGAGTAAGGATTCCACTGGATCCCAGCTTTGTCTCATCTTTATTTTCTCATCGTCTCGCAGTCCTTCACCCAAGGAACCTCAAGGGCCATGTGGGTTGCAACACAAATCCTGGGTGTTGTTTGGGTGCTTCTGTTTGCTGTTCCATCTGAGGTGTGGGCCAGGAAGACTGACCATGCTGACCTGTTTGGTCACTGGTTGTGGTCCTCATGGACAGAGCAGGGACCTCTCCAGATCCCAATGAGAAAGCCCTTGAGATTTTTTATGTCCCCTCACAGGTCTGGAGGAGGATACTTGGCTAACTGCTCAGTGGCTAACATCAGTTCCAGAAGGGAGGAGGATGTGATGTGGTCTGATCATTGGTTAAGGTAAGAGCTCCCCCACCGCAGGGCATGCCAGCTAGCATGTTTGTCATTCCTGCTTAGCTCAAGCAGAGGAGAGATTGATCACCTGTCATTAATCAGGATTACTCGCAAGGGAAGGTGTTGAATGTTTAACTTCTGAGTGCCTATTGAATGAATGTGTGAGTGACTGAAACAACCAGCATAAAACCCTGGTCATAGTGGCTGACTGGGTCCTCACTTCTGGTTCTGTGGCAGTTGACATATGGCATAGTGGAGGCCTTGTACCTCCTTAGCTAAGCTGTACTTAAATTCCTGAGAGAGGTATGGCCAGATGGCATCTGAATGATCTCTCTCTCTCTCTCTCTCTCTCTCTCTCTCTCTCTGAGAGATACCCACCCTTTGTCTGTAGCATCATCTTTCAAGAGTATGTGGCACACACATAGGGGATCAGAAATTGGAATTAATCACTACAGAGTTAAAATGAAATCAGACTGCTATTCCCTGCATCTAAAGAAAAAATAGATCTATTTTTCCTGAGAATTCCTCCTTGTATACTTGTTGGCTTCTGCAGTTGCTGGCAACACCTTTTGCTTCATTCTTTGTTCTCAATTCATCTACTTTCAGCCAATTTAATGAGTTCCAGCCAGCTATTGCTTGCATTTAGCCACAGGGGCTGGCCCTTCAGAGCTTTCTGCTTCATAGATAAACAATACACCTATCCTGGCCAGCTGTTGTCATGTAAGGCCTGGCCAAGATGGCTCTCAGCAATTCCTTCTCACTGTGTTCAACACAGAAATGCTGTTACATTTTGACTGAGGAAAATTTGAACTGTCATCCCTGATGAATGAGTTGCCATAGACTTTCCCAAAGGTCACCCTGCCTAGAAGCATAAAATTAGTCAAGCACTTCTCAAAGATATCAAAAAGGGGGACAAAAAGCCCATCAATTTATCAAAAGTTACCACTGCTCCCCAGAAGCCTGATAAAGCCCTTACCAATATGCAAGTTATAAGGGATATGGATACTAAAAATACAATGGAACAGAACTCTCTGCCCTCAAAAGTGCCCTCTGTCATAGAAAGGTTATCACTGTCAGGGCAACTGGTACTCTTACCCCTCACTCCTTCTGAGGCATAAACTTACAGCCTGGGAGGATATCTTACCAAACATGAATTCCTGTCACCAAGCCAGTCAGCCTTGCTCTCCTTTAACCCTGTGCTTGTCCTGAGAGGAAGATGTTACCTGTATTGCCATGAGACAGATCACCAAAATCCTGAAATTTTACAAACTCTCCTTGCAGAGATATGGGCCAAAGACTTACCTCTGGACCTGATCATCAACTGTGCTCCATATGCTATGTCACGGAAGCACACAGGCACCCCACCACACCTCAGCACCTAAAACTGGTTGGAATCTTGATACAATGTTAATCTCCTTGGAACACTTCCCTCCTCCTGGTGAGGAAGCTCGGCTGAGATTGTTGGCTAGTGCACAGCTTCCGTGCCATCAGCTCTGCCACCATGACTGCACTCAGCAGTTTCTAACCATTTTATCCTCCTAGGTTTCCTTCCCACTGATGTTACCTGGTACACCTACCTGGAACTAAAGAATTGTACTTTCTCAAAGAAAATGTATGAATCATGAAAAGGACCCAAATCAAGCTATTGACTGTGGTTACTTCTGGATAGGGGACTAGATTTTGTGATAATAGTAAAATGGAGCAAATCTGTGATAGTAATTTTATTTAATAAATAATTATATGAATGAATTTCTTATGTAATGCTTAACTCAAAGTGCGTCAAAATGCTAGAATCAAATGCCACAGTATCTAGGAGTAAAAAGAATCCTTATGGTGTTTGAAAAAATTTTTACAATTCCCAAGTTTCATATGGGGCCTAACCTGCAGAACACTAAATTCTACATAGTTCATGTGAATGACTATTTATGGCAGCTTAATGATGACCATATAATAGAGAGCATTTTAAATTTCACTCCAGAAAGTAAGTAAATAGGACTTAACATCCCCATCTCTCCTGGATAAAGCTTTATAGCTACATGTTTTTAGAAATGGGTTTACCTGCAATGCTGATTAAAGAAGTGAATCCCATATAGGAATAGAATCCTTGGAGAATGGCTTCTACAATTTGCGAGGCATCAGGAAGTTCAGCATCCAAAGCGTTTTCAAACCTGGACAAGTTCTCCTTTTTCCCAGTCACTAACAGCATGATCCCAGTTAGGGAAATGAAATAGAGAATACACATCTTCATCCAAGAACTGATAGTATGAAACTAGGACTCTGTTTTCACGCCTCAAATAATCAAAAGTCCCAAAGACCACAAAATGGCCAAAGCCACGCTTTTCTTTGGTAGCTCTGGGGGTGAACACCCAGCATAGAAAGGCTGAATTAGATAGCTAGCTACCAGCAAGCTTTGTGCAGACAGTGCTATGATATAAGCAGAAAGTTTGATTCAAAGGTTAAGAAAAGCAACAGAGGATCCAAAGATCTTTTAAGAGAATAGTAAGATGCTGCACTTCCAGGGAAGGCAGTCCCCATCTCCACAAGACAGAGAGCACTGATCATTTTCAGTATGCCACAAACTTCCCAAACACTCAGGGAGACAGGAATGTTCATTGGAGAGTATTGAAGGTTTTGTTATTTTTCTGTACCAGGGATCGAACTTATGACCTTGCACTTGCCAAGCAAGTACTTGTGCTGCTAAGCTAAATCCCCAGCCCGGTGAGGAGTATTTCAGTACCCCCTTAGCAGATACAAATATTCCTGGCCCTATATGGCACTAAATAAGAAAATGTTTCCATGTAAGAATTTTATTGTTCTTGAGAGTTACATGCTTTTGCTTTTTTCTATTTTTCTAATCCTGAAAAATAAACCTGCAACTTCACATGGCTTTCTTTTATAGCTTCCTCTGCATTTTAGTTAGCCTTCCCTAGACATGATACCCTATCAACATTAATCCATCTAATCCTTGTGCAAGTTTTTTATTATTTAATTTAACTTGGTTTTAAAAATGATTAACTGTGTTTTTTTTCTGTGATTTTGTGTTTTCTACCAAAAACCCAAGTTAAAATATTCACATGTAACTTATTATTGATTTAAAATCATAGATGGTAGTGAACAAGTTAGTTAGTTACTGCTAATTAGGAAGGTAAGGTTGCAAAAATTTCGGGAGAGCAAAGTCTCCTTTGGAGTTAGATCACTGTTACTGTATCTAAGTGTACTCTTGATCCTCCAGAGCCAATACACAAAGAACATGGCTATAAACTTTGTATCTGTGAGAAACATCTTCTTAGGGAACACAGGGATGGGATAGGAATTATAGAGGAAAGTAATGATGACATGGACAATGGGCAGGAAGGCTGCATACCAGGCAGGTTCCCTTCATCCCACGTGAGCCCTTCCCCCTTGTCTTGGCACTCCTGATGGAAACGCGGTGACCTACTGTGACTTCCTGGGACTTGTTCCTGTACCCTTTAGATAAACATTACTTTTCTGCAAGTTAAATGTGATAGCACTTAACATTCTTTGGTTTACTTGTCACGTAGGACTAAAGAATAAGGAAGGGTGTTAGAAATTCTGATGTTCACTGAAGGTCACCAGGTGTTCTCATTTCTGTGAATGTAAACTAAGGTTACTGAAGGCTAAATATCTTAATCATTTACACGAACTATTAGAATTTAGAATATTGTACAAAAGGGAGGGAAGTTATTCTGCTAAGTATGATTTTAGAGGATAGACCACTGTTACAATACTGTTATTATTTAGCTAGAAGTATTACTGTATAGACTTGTACCAAGAGACATAATTGTAGCTTATTGGAAAAAAATATAAACTTTGGAATGGATTGGAGAAAGATTTTAATTATACTTTACCGTGTAGTAGAGATGAATTTCTGGACATGTCATTTTTTTCATAATGGCATTTTTTATTAGTACGTGTTTGCAATTCATGCAGTTTACAATTAAGTTGGGGAGTGGTTACATGTACATACTACAGCTTGTTTTTCTTTTCATTCCTTTCCCTTTCCATCTCCCTCCTGTATTCCTTGGGTTCTCCTATCTCCTTTTCATACTTATTGATATTATTTGTCTTAGCTCATGTTATGGCAATATGATTTTTGCATGAATTGAGCTTATTAGATTCCCATACATGACACTTTTTTTGTTTTTGTTTTTCTTTTTTTTTTTAAATAATTTTATTTAAAAAGGAAAAAACAAAATAAAACAGAATAAAGTGTAGCAACCATACAGTATTCCAAGGAAAAAAGGAAAAGTACAACAATAAAACCTAAGAAATTATTACTTGACTAATTACATACTGACTTCTTGGAAATAGTTGTTCAAATTACAAAGTTAAAGCATGTAAAGTAGACATTCAAACAGTGAGACTGTTAACAGTTCTGCTCCATGATCTGACAAAAATCATTTCTGTATTAGCAGGAAAAACAAAACAAAGCAAGATAAAAAAATTCCTAGAAAAGCTGAGGCAGAAAAGTCACATAAAACCGCAATACAAGGTGATCTACAATGGTTACCATGGTGTCTCAGCATTATATAACAACATTAATAAAAACAAAGCATTAAAGACATTATAAGACTTCAAAAGCAAGTAATAATCAAACCAGAGTGGGTATCTTAGTGAATCTTGTCTTCTTCAGTGTAGTTGCCTATACTCTTAGACTTGGTGCTATCCATCACAACAGATTTAAATAAAATCAGTCAATACAAAGTAGCAATCTAACAAACCAGATTCAAATAAGATCAGCCATAATAAGACAGAATAAGTTATAAAGGGCTTCAGATTAAGTTGATAGGAAAATTAGGGGTGATTCCGTAATATGTCCTCTTATTTTTGGGATATCTGACCATGTCCTCAAGTCTTAGCATAAGTAGACAAACTGGAATAGCACATAATCCATCCAAGCAGAGTGGTGAGAATAATGTAAATTCTAAATCTTGTTACCCCATTAACAGTATCCTCTGCCTCCCTTTTTTAGACAGTTCCTCCCCTTTCACTCCCAGGGGGTGCACTGCTTGTTTTGGGTCCCACTGCCTCCCTATATAGAGCAGCTCAATGGACCCTAT
>PVJX010020812.1:0-32787 GCA_004027295.1 Dolichotis patagonum
GATCTCCAGGCAGTTCCCTGCGGATGAAGGGCATGCTTACCAGTCCCAAAGAGTCGCGCCGAGATGCAGGTCTGCTCAGACTTTCAATCCAAACAGCCCAGGCCACTCTGCGGGTCCGAGAGTTTCGGGTCCCAATGAGACAGCCTGAGATGCTGCTTTTTGGGAGACTTCCTGGGGGTGAAGGGCAGGGCTACGGGCCCAAACAGACCTGGCCCAGATGCCAATCTCCAGGCAGTTCCTTGCAGATGAAGGGCGGGCCTACCAGCCCCAAAGAGTCGCACCGAGATGCAGGTCTGCGCAGACTTTCGATCCAAACCAAAAGATGGATTTTTATACAATGGAGTACTACTCAGCCACAAAGAAGGAAAAACTGGAGACTTTTATAGGTAAATGAATGCACCTTTAGATCATACTCATTAGTGAAATAAATAATATACACATGCATAGACATCATATTGTCTCATTACTGTAAAAAGCTGAAATAAATAACACGTGTGTGTATGTGTGTGTATATATATATATATAATATATATATATATATATATATATATATATATAGTTAAGATACTTATACTACTGATTTCTCTGTGTTCTCTGAAGAGAAAGATTTGTGCTGGTATTATTTGGGCAGTTGAATTCAGATGTCTTATGCTCTAGGTGAATGATTTGGGGATGACAATGCTCCATGTAGGTACCACTGTTGCCCCCTGATTAATGTGTTTTAAAATTTTGTTTTAGTTTTTGTCTTTTTTCTTTTTCCTTGTGAGAAACCCTGAGAAAACAGGTAATACTATCCCTGACTTACAGATGATGATGATGGTTAAGTGTAGCATTCAGCTCCTGTCCAATTAAAGAATGGTAGGATTTGGACTGATCACATCTGAGTCTAGAATTTTTTCCCACCTGAAATGAGGAGTCAGAGAGTGGAAAATTGATGACCAAGACACACCTCTACCAAGTTATCTCAGCCTATGACTTGTCTGGCTATATTTTTGCTCAATAACCAGGACTCATTAACAGAATCTGTATTTAAAACATTTGATAGAAGGAAAAATGACAAATGAAGGCAGATTCCATCACAAATCTTTTTTGACTCTACTAAAGCTTCCAATGTGGCCACGTACCTTCCTCCATTCAAGTAAGCAAACATTTATTAATGTGTCTTATATATAAGGACTAAAGAAGCTAGAATTCGGCCAGGCACGGTGGTGCATGCCTGTAATGCCCAGCACTCAGGAGGCTGAGGCAGGAGGATTGCCCTAAATTCAAGGCCATCTTGGACTATAAAGTGAATTCAAGGTCATCCTGAACTTCAGAGTAAAACCTTGTCTCAAAAAAAAAAAAGAAGCTAGAATTAAAGATGAAGACAGGTTTATAACTCCCTCATTCCCAGAAGGGTTGGAGTCAGAATCACAATTGCCTAGATGATGTGTGAAGTGATATGCCACTTTCACACATGAACTTTCTATACCTTCACACAGGGATGAAGGTTGTAAGAAACCTCCTAATAACAACTGAATCCTTGTCATGTTCAATTAGATCTGATATGGACCACTTGGTCCTTAGTCCTATCTATGGCTCCAGATAGCTACCCTGCCAAACCCCAAGGAAGCAAGGGGGATTGACCTGGAAAGAGAAGATCACCTCCAGGATCTTTCCTAGATGTTGGTGCCAGCTCAAAAAATATCATCATTAAATAAATTATAACACATCTGTACCATAGAACCCTCCACAACTTCCAAAAATGATGAGGAAACTCTTGGGTACAGTGTTACGGGATGGTCTACAAGACTTGTCAGTTTCAAAAATAAAGGTGCAGAACATTACATATAGCAGGATACTGTAAGCGAGGGAGGAAGGGAGGGAAATAGGGTGGAAGGAGGAAGGAAGGAGAGTACCTGCCCTTATTATAAATATATACAGTGTCTGGGGAAGGATACATAACAAATGACAATACTGTTCCCTTCCTGGAAAAGGAACAAAGTACCTGGAGTGCTTGGGAAGAAGCCCTGGAGACTTCAGTGTATAACTTTCATGTAATTTTAATTTAATTCTATGTACTGAAAAAAACTTTTTTGATATATAAGGAAAACAGTTTAGCTCACTGAATCTAAGTGCGAATTTGATGGAAATTGTTGAAGTTCTTGTGTAGTTTAATCTTGATTGTCAACTTGACTGGTTTGAGAGATTAGCGAAGCCTGCATCCCGGCGGCGTGTTTGGGTGTGTTTGGTGTCCTGACCTGGGGGGAGTATCTGGTCCCTCACCCCTTCCTCTCTAGAGCTTCCCCGCTGCACTTCCTGGCTGCCATGAACCGAGTCCTTCTGCAGTGACGCTCCTGTGTTGGGAACATGCAGACCAGCTCTGGAATCTCTGAAACTGTGAACCAAATCAAACCTCTTCTCCTTTACACTGAAGGTGTCGAATACCTTGTGTCAGCAACAGGAAAGTCAACTTACAGTTTTCGTCTGATTTTACCCCTTTGTACTGCAGTTTTAACGCTGTAACCCTTCTTGACACGCCCCTTCTTTGATCTCATTGGCTTAAAAGTACATACCAAATTAGAGTCATTTTAGTCTGTCCCCAACAATTCATGAGGTTAGAATATTCTGGCTAAGAATCGGGGTTTCAAAGAAAAAGACCAATGGATTTGTCATAAAATAGCTCACATAGAAACATCCAATTTGCCTATATCTTGCCATTGGTGAAAAATGAATAATAGCTATTCATTAGTACAAGGTTCTTACTAATGTCAGTACTAATATTATACATGAATCCACAGCTGAGCAGAGGATCTGGAGCCTGGCTGTCTCAATCCAACCTCAGCCTCACCCCCCATGTGCTGTTTTGCCTTGACAAAGCTTCATTTTCACTTTTTCCCTTCATTTTTCTTAACCTTGTCTTGAAGCCTTCGCTGCAAGCTTCAATATCTTCACCTTGAAAAAGAAGGGAATAATCGTCCAACCTTACTAGGTTGCTGCGCGGATTCAACAGCGCTTCCATGGGTTATGCCAGGTCCTCTCTCTGCAGCTCAGTGTGTATTTGCTGTTAATACAACCCGCCCTGAAAGCACGGGCAGAGCTCTGTCGTCTGCTGAGGCAGCTCTGTGTTTACTACCCCAAGGTAGATCACCCCGGAGTGGCTCTGACCGAGAATCCAGAAGCCAGCCACCTTGCACCTTTGGATTCAGTATGGCTGTGTCAGATTCTCCTGTGAGCTTGTGTGAAGCCATGAAGATATTCTCCCTGGTGTTCAAGATGCCTGCTGGGATGGCATGACATACTCTACCGTGCAGGGGCAAGGTGCCATGGCCATTTTACACCTGTCCCCCACTGTCCAGTGGGAGCTACAGTGGGTGCAGTACCCTGTGGACATAATCAACTCCCCCAGGCGGGAGGCAAGTCTCTCTCACTATCCTCCAGAGAGGCAGCCCTTCAACATCTCGCTCCTGCGAACCACAAAATGTTCCAAGTTGTCCCCGAGCTGTAGGAACAGGAAGAGAGGAAACAAGCAACTGATTTTGTGGTTCCTCCGGTGTCATCTGTGATTTACTCAGCCTCCCTCCCAATGCAGCGAATGATGTGAACACCCCCGCGTGGTCAGTGTGTGGAGAATGCATGCCAGCTGCCATCTTTGTCCTGGCTGTTCCTGGAGCCACATCTGCCAGCGTCTACACCCCGCACATCTGCCTTGGCACAGACTCAGGATCCTGACACATCGGGCGGCTGCTTCAGAGTCTCTACAAAGAAAAGGATCCAGCCTTACAAGCCCTGGCATTCAGGCCCCCTGACTCCAGGGAGCTGTTAAGGCCCGTGATCCTGACACTGACATCAGAGTGAATCTAGCCCAGAGACAACCCTTTGGAGTGTTTGCTGCTCAGGTTTCTAATCGACTGCTTATGTCCAGAGGGAAATCAATTCAAAGGCGAGGGGGAAGGAGACTACTTTAAGTCTGAAGATGGTAAAAATAAGGATAACATTTTTTTAAAGTAAAAATAAACTCCCACATCAAAGAGACCTTTGCCCTTTGTCCTCTCCTGCAATTGCCCTTCTCACCTAATGTTTCCTTTCCTCCTCCAACTCCTCACACACGCCCGCCTGTCATATCAACAGGGAAAAGTGGATTTATGCAGACAAATCCAGAAAATAAATGTCCATGGAGAAGCAAAATCAAAGGGACTTCTTTCAACTCTTCCAAATTTTTCAACTTCGTTTACCTTCTAACCCAGGTTTCCCTGTGCACACTCCTGAGGGAGCCGCGGCATCTCATCATTCGGCCTGGAAGCTGGGTCCCCATTTCTGCCCATAGGGACTTGTCTTGTTTTCAAAAATTATGATGGAATTATTATATTTTAAAAGTAAATAAAAATACAGATGGCACTTAAGTGAATGGAAAGCACCCAGGGATATGCAGAAATTGATAAGGGAGTCACTGCTTTAGCATTGTGTGTGGATGGATCTCTGGGTGGATCCACCGCTGGGGAATCACAGAGGCATAACCTTGGGAGTCACGTTTGGTCCTTCTCCCCTTCCTCTGTGGTGCCATTCCCCTGCTCTGCTTTCCAATCTGCACAGCTTTGCTACACTGTGCCTTTCCACCGTGATGTCCCCACCTTGGAACCAGCTAACCATGAACTAAACCCTCTGAAACCATGAGAAAAAATAAACCCTTCCTCCTTTAAATTGTGTCTGTCAGGTATTCGGTCCCAGTGGTGAAAAGCTAATTCACTAGAAAAGTGACGGTGAACATTTGAGAGCGTTCAGTGACAACAAACAGCCAGCCACACATGCCACAGGTTCCCCACCACTGCACTAGAGGAAGAGAAGCTCAGGGAAGAAGGGGACCAGTGATCCAGACAGATTAGCCAAATCCCCTCTCTCACCTCTCCAGCAAAGGGGCTCTCCCTGGGCAGCAGTCCCCAAGTTCGGGGTTGTAATTTCTTCCTAAAATGGCTACTCAAAAGCTCAGGAAAGCAAACTTAAGCCACCATGCCCCACCTTACCTTACTCTAAAGGTGACAATCTGGCTCCAAGGGAATGTTTAACAACCAGCCATCAAAGAGCATGTGATTCACCAACTGCTGATGTGAGCATAAAAGCAGAATTCTTTCTGCAGAGAAAGCCTCATCCATTCTCCAAGAGTTTTCGCTTTCACAGTGCCACTGTGGATCCCAACACAGAGTCTATGACTGCTTGTGGTAAAGCACCTCCTTTGTTGGGCAGTCTGGGTCCAAGTGAGAAAAGAATCCACCGACACTCATGCAGTGACAATGTCCTGTGCATGTGGCCCTGCCGGCCTCCTCCCAGAGAAAAGGCACGTGTTGATCTCCTCAAGGGGAAAACGCTAGCAGTGCTTTGCCAGCACAAGAGAACTTGGGCACTGGGCTGTGTCCAACCTGCCTTTAACCCTTCTGGTGCACCGGTACCTACCTAAGAGGCCCTGGTGGGCAGGTCTGCTGAGACTGCAGCAGGGCTCAGAATTCCATGTGCTTTAAGTTTTGATAAAGATTTCAACTGGGTACAAAAGAGAACAGAAAGAAGAAAATCCAGATCCCTGAGAAGGTTCTCCCTACTGTGCATATTTCTGTAAGTTATATCAGCTACATGCACATGCACGCAGGCACACATACAGACACAATAAGGGTCTTTCATTTAATTCGTCTTTAAGAATTTTTCATCTTACATAAGAGTTGCTAAAGTAATGGAAGCTGAACACAGCCCATGTAACCTTAAAAATATTCAGCATTATCAGCAGCCTGCAGGAGTGGTGGTTATTTCAAAGAACTGATTGCATGTTGCACATAATGTGTGAATATATATATAATACAAATTATGCATATATATTGATTTTTATACATATGCACATCAGCGATCACGGGAAGGAAGGAGAGGGGGAGACTGAATGCTATAACCAGAGAGAACCAATTTCAAACAGCCCTGAGCAACAATCATGGCTGTGATAACCAGCCCCTGAGCACTGCACATGAGCCTAGAATAGGCCGAGCATTTTTCATGTGTACCTCGGGGTTGCAGCTGGGCAAGAGAGGGGATTTAAATGTGCTCACTGTGGCATTAAAGCATCACGCTTCAAGTCTCCTGTGTGCATAGCACAGCCAAAGCCTCCTTGCCAAACCTGAGCACCCTTCTGGCTTTTTCTGAGCAACATGAAATAAAACTTGAATTCCACTCAGAACTTGTGTTTGGACATGGGTAATGAATAAAGGTAGAAACCAACCTATCTGAGGAAGAAAATCATCATTAAGGAATAAATATAGAAGAATCAGTCCTCCGTAGAATCTCTGAAGGTCCTAGAAAGGAAAGTTCTGGGATAAAAACTATTTCACTAATCCTGAAAGTTCTGACAAAAAGCACCTGTTCCAAAGGAGGCAAGGCAGCCCAGGCTGGCACACTGTATGCTATTAGCAATAGAATGCAGACCAGTACCCCAGCCCTGGCACATTCAGAGCTGATCTGACCAGCATTTCCACCACAGCCTTGAGGATTCAAATTTGCTCCAACTTTTTTGGAACCAAGGTTCAACTGGAAGGGTATTCATTGAAAAAAATTTCCAACAAAACTTCTATAGATGCCAGGTACGATAGTACCTGCCTGTAATCCCAGTTCTCCGAAAGGCTGAGCAGCAGCATTGCAAGTTTGAGCCCAGCCTGCTGAACTTAGTGACTTAGCAAGATACTGTCTCAAAATAAAAAATAAAAGGGGTAGAGGATATAACTCAGGGAGAAGGCCCTAAGTTCAAGTTTTAATATCACAGGGAAAAAATCTTTAAGTCTTCTTCAATATATAGAATGTTGAGTTGTTTTGAGGAAACCTTCAGCAACTGTGACTACAAAAGATGTCCAGTTATTTTGGGCAAAATTAAGCCCTCTTAGTTGCCTAAACCTACATTCTCCTGCAAGGACCCCAAAGTTGACCCCTCCCACTCATGTTCTGCTCTTTCTGCAGTGCATGAATCTGAATCAGATTTCAAGTTATGGTCTCCTCCTTGGAACTTCTCTTTTTAAGTTTGAGAGCCCAAGACAAAGATCATTAGTTAGAAGGGAAATTAGAGAGATGCTTTTATCAATGACTTCATGTCAGATGTAGAGTCTGAGCTATTTCTCTCACAGCTAGTAGGACACAGGCCTTCCCAGCAGCAGCCGCCATCACTGCTGCCATAGAAAAATTAACCTGGCTTCCTCATATAGATTTAAATTTTGGGCCAAGTCAGCAGTACTCTGGCATTTGGAAATTGCCAAGTTCTCCTTGACTCCTTTCCCTAAGACTATTTGATCTTTCCTTTCCGCCCAGGTCTCGGGTTTCTTTGTTTCATGGATGCCTCTGAGTAATTCCTTGACCTTGTATTACACTCCACTCTGTCTCTTTTCTATTCAGATTTTTCTGTCTTATATCTTTGTGCTGCAGCTACTATAAGTCCAAGCCTTTCAGTTAAACAAACTGGGCACCTCAAGGGTAAATGTTTTGTATCAAGAAACTATGAGTGCTATACTCCCATTGTTTGCAGCCCAATAATTTAGTGATCTCCCTGTGCAAAGAGCTTTCACAAATATGGTCCCCTGCCATGGCTAGTATAGTTGTCACCTTTCCACCTCATTTGCATGGCTGTTGTTACCAACAAGCTGTCTGCCGGCCAAATTCAACTTTTCAAAAACTCACTGCATTGACGCTAAGGACTAAATTCTGTATAAAGAATGTTGCCTGATTTGTTCCTCCAAGGAGGCCTTCATGGCAAGCATGGGTTGGCAAGAAAGTCCAAAGGCTCTAGCTCATCTCATCCTGTGCTAGGATGTCCTGTTTGACAAGCAAGATGCAAGGTTATGGTTTGAACACATGTGTCTTCCCAAAATTGCTATGTTGGAAACTAATACCTACCCTTTGTGATAATACTCCGAAGTGAGATCTTTCCCAGTGGTTCTCCTGCTAGGTATCTTCCTCAAAGGGCTTAAGTCATCATACTACAGAGATACATGCAATGTTTATATCAGCACAATTACTAATAGCTAAATCCTAGAAGCAGCTTGCATTCCCATCCACAAACAATTGGATAAAGAAAATGTGTTATTATATATAATGAAACACTACTCAACTATAAAGAGTGACATGTTTGAAACATTTGTAGGAAAATGGATGCACCTAGAAAATATAATGTTGAGTGAAAAAAACCAAACACACAAGCTTAAATAACATATGGTATCTCTCATTTGAGTGAGGAAGAGAAGGGGAAATGAGAGAAATAAAGATGTGCCCTGTATAGGAACCTAATGATTCCAATTAATGTAAACACTATATGCCATAACATGAGTTAAGATAAATATCAACAAGTATCCTAAAGAGGATGGGGAGTGGAGGGGGTAAAATAAAACTAGCTGTACTATGTACATGTAGCCACTCCAAGATGATTGTAAACTGCATGAAGTGCAATATGTACTCATAAAGTGAAATAAAAAAGAAACGGGGTCTTTGAGGGAGTAAGTCATGAGCACTCCAATCTCATGAACTGTGATCAGTGTTTTTATCAAGAGGTGGAAGGAAGTACTCAATCCTTGCCATCCCTTCCAGCCTCCATCATGTGAGGACACAGTGCTCATCCTCCTCGGCGGATGCAGCCATAAGATGCCGTTTTGGAAGCCAAGATAGCTAATCACCTGGCGTTTGCTCTTGGGAATCCCAGCCTTCAGTGCTTTGAGAAATAAATTTCAATTATTTACAAATGAAAGAAAAGGCAAGGCAGTTAAAATAGAAGCCATGTTGCCACTGTGGGTTCTGCCCACCTCCTAACCAGAAGTGGACACAATGACTGAATGGTGTATTTTCCTTCTGATTGGAGAGAAAAAGTTCCATGGGAAGATGGCCAGATGGCTGGAAGAAAGACAGCAAAATACCTACCGTAAAAACAGACCACAGAGTCACAGGAAGTAGATGAAAACCTTAGGCCCCACTAAGGGCCTCCAAAATGACCACAAAAACGAGGAGGGTTGAGAGCTTGTCCAGGTGATCCAAGAGGCATTCAGCACACTGTGTATTTTACACTGAGTAGTGGAAGCCTGGTCCCAGTTACAATATCCAAATGACGTACCTCCCCCCTCCAGCCTCCACACCAACTCCATGAGGCAGGTGCCCATGTACTCATTTTACAAATGAGGAGAAGTGAGGCCTAGAGAACTTTTCCTGTGGCACCACTGGTCTAGAAAAACAAGTGGTAGTGCTGGGAATGGAGGCAGGACTGTGATTCCAGAGACTGCTCTCTGCTATGCTATCTTACCAGCACTTGAGTCATCCAGCTAAAGGCCCAGAGATATGAAGGAAGTGATGCATGAATGTGAACCATATGATTGTTTATGAATAGGATCATGGAGCCCAACAGCGTGGCAATCCTTGGTTCTTTGACTGACGTACTGAGCCCTACCCTGGGAAGTTCACCATGGCTAAGTGCATTCCAGTCACAATGAAACTGTTCAGCAAGAACTTTTAGAACTTTCCTAACAGGAACCCCTGTAGTGAGCCCCCAACCTCCTGCTAGGTGTTACAGCACACGGTAAAAAGAAAGCACAAGAGACAAATAGCAACGGAACAGGGATCCGGGGTGGCCAGTGTGCATGGGGAACAAAAGGCCACAAGGCAGCCAGAAACACAGTACGTATTGATCACATTTACGCTGAGGAAACTAGTGAGGGGATACAACTGGATGTGCTAGGTAAGTGGCTGGGCAGCAAGGCTGGTAAAAGCGCTAACAGAGCATGCTTGCCAAAGGAACAGAACAGCCAGGTGCAGGTTGTGGCTAATGAATAACCTGCTTTGTAGTTAATTCTGAGAAGGAATTTTCTCAGGAGTCACACAGGCCTCAGCAAGACGTCTCATGTCTCTGCCTCACAGTCTTACAGCCCATTCCTCTGGGCTCAGCTGTGGCTGCTGGCCAGGAACAGTGCTAGCCCAACACGCCATCCACTTGCTTCCCTGAAGAAACACACACAGCCTAGGCCAGACTCACTCTTCAAATCGAAATTCAATCTAGGGAAATCACCTCTATAGAGCCCACACCTCTCACAAGTAAACACCATCACATCTAGGTCTGGGGAGGGCGATGTGACTGTCCTCCACATTCCTGAAGGCCTCAGCCACGCTACTGGCCGGTTGTCCTAAGCATGTTCTGACTGGAGCCCATGACCTGTCACTTTGGCCATTGGTGATTGGACCAGAGTGGCACCTCAACCTATAAGCTGGCATGGGACAATCTTAGCTCAAGAAAGGAATCCCCTACTGTGTAGTGACTGAGCCAACAAATTCTTCTGAGGCAGAAAAGAAAGGAACAATTAATAGCAGGCAAAACAGTGCTATTCAGAGGCAACCAGAAAAGAAAAGAGTGGCAGAGTCCCACAAATGATAAAGATCTGGAGTTTGATTTATGAAGTCCTGAGCTGGGAGGTCTGTGCTGCTCAGATCACACCATCTTCATCAGCCTCTTAGGACTGGACTGTTTTCAGACTCAGGAGTCCAAGCTCCAGGATTATCCCCAGGTCTTCACCATGTGTGTATACTGGATCCACATAAATCCTCATAGTGAAGCCGTCCAGGCTTTGGGTTAGCCTGAGTGAGTCTCTGATTGTGCAATCAGCCAGAGTCAGTTTCTGTTGTGATGAAATATTTGGGGATAGTCGCTATTTCCAATAAAACCTCAAAATTTAGCCATACCAAAGCAGAAAGGAAGTGATAGCTACAGACAGCATAGTTTACGGGGAACACTTCTGGTCTGGCTTTACTGTGCTGGTATTGCTTTATTAATGTTCCTGGTCACCATCCCAAACGTCATGAGTATTTCTCTTCTGCCTCCACATCTCCATCAACTTAATCACACTCATGACTTTGTTTACCATCTGACAGTGAAAGTGTAACACTTCTGGGAGCTGGGTGCGAACAGCTTGGATGGAAAACTGCTGCGTTAACTAGAGCTTTCTGCTGCCATCTCCTTCTTCAGATTGTTGCTCTATCTGTTGGCATTTCTCTATGCCCCTGGGCCAATCGACAACTAAAACGAAGGCATGAACCATCTGGCCTCTTTTCCAGGCACTGCAGTGTATCCCAGGCTGTTTGAGGTTCGCTGTCATAGTCTCCACTCTCTTCTTAATTTTAAGACACATGACTCTGATCTCCCATCCACAGTGGACACTGCTGGCCTTGGCCACTAACAATGTTGTATGTTTCTCACGCCAAGAACTTTGGATGACTATGGGACGAGGGAGTTTCAGTAACCCCTACGCCTAGTTTCTGTGTTGCTACTAATAACAGAAAGGCATGAAATTATTTAAAACTTCATTTCTGAAAAAAATAATGTTTAATATCTCTGAGACTGTGCAAATACTACCCCTAAATGTCCTCTCTCCATCATACTAGATCTTGATAATGGCTGACAGTCTAAGTGCAAAAAATCAGTAATATACATACTTACCTATTCAAAAAGTCACAAAGTGTTAACTAAACTGTAAGCCCATTCAAAACAGTGTCAACATTTATTCATCTATTTTCTTACACTCTAGCATGATGCCCGCTATGAGAAAAAAAAGCTTTTAAAAATGATGGAATAGAACTGAGGCTATAGATCAATGGTAGAGTTCTTACCTGGAATGCACAACAGTAGAATCAATCATAGGAAAAAAATGAAATAATGGAATTTAAAAAAGCAGAAAGCTCTGAACATGCATGAGCCATAGGAACATATACTAAAAGCATGAATTTTATGCTATAAAGTCCCCCCAAAATATCCATCACAATGTAAAAAGGAGATGAACCACAAACTGCCTATCTTGGTTCTGATTTTTCCTTCAGGTCAAACTATCCTCTGGAAATGTAAATTCTGTGATGAAGGGGAAAACAGCCTAAACTGACCAAGCTCCCAGCTGCCAAAGAGAACCAGAGCTGACCTGTTTGTGTGTCTATGACAGTACAGCTAATCTTTTTATTTTTTCAAGGATATGTTTACAGATGTCACTGGACTGTGTGGTCTTAGCGAGCGTTCTCTTAACCACCTTCTCCTGCCCCCCACTGAGTGCCATTCTAAAAGAGAGCTACTGTGGCTATTAAAAAAACACATGGATTACTTTTAAGCAAAAATTTAAATGTTAAATTATGTAGCTGAAACTTTTTTAAAAATGGTTCTTACTAGCCAAACAAGTTCTATTTTGAGATTTGGCAACATCATTATCTAGTATTTCCAATGTGGATGAAAAATTGTACATACTGCACTTTCAACTGTTTCACTGAAGTTCAAAATCAACACTGAGATGAAAAAATAAAAGCTGGTTTTTATTGAGAAGATTTTACAGAAGTAAAAGAGCTTTGAACTAGGTATCTGGCAAGAATGACATTGATAAAGTAAGCAATAAGACCTTCACTATCCATGACAGTATAGTTAGATAGCTAGTAGCCCAACAACACTATGTAGGATGTGTTAGTCAGCTTTCAACTGCTGTGACGTAATACCTGAGAAAAATCAATTTAAGAGAGGAGAAGTTATTTTGGCTCACAGTTCCAGAGGTTTCAGTGCGTGGGCACTTGGCTCCACTGTTTATAACTCTATGGAGAGATACATCATGGTGGAGACAGCGTGAAGGAGAAAGCTGCTCACTTCATGTAGCCAAGAAATACAGACAGCAAGTGCACCTAAGAGGAAGGAGCTGAGAACAAGATATAATCTCCAAGTTCACACTCCATGGTCCACTTCCTTCAGCCATGCTCCACCTCTTCAGCTTCCATCACCTCCCAATAATGCTGTAAAATTATGATTTCCTCAAGGGATTCACCCACTGATGAAGTTAGAGCCTTTGCATTAATTCTTCCCAACTACAAGGCAAGTAGTTCACCCTCAAGGAGTTTGCCTTCTAGAGAGGAGACAGAAAAGTTGGTAGACTACTGAGTACTGTGAAAGACTATAAATTCTATTGCAAAAAGAAAAAGTTCTGCAAGGTCTAGGATGGAAAATATGTTGGGAAGGTGGGTATTAAATAGTCCAATGCTAGCTTCAAAGAAAAGGTCACAGTTTAAGTGAAACTTTGAGGAAATGTGTGATTGTTTTTCAGATACTTTGAGTCTTGCCACCCTGACCTGAGCTCACAGGATAAACCAACCCTCAGGATTCTACTAGAGACACTGGGGCTAATGACAAGAAGAAAGGGGATATCCCAGCATTTCTCTGCTCTTTCTAAGGTGAGACACTGGGCTCGCTCTGCATCCACTGTTCAGCAGTTTTCCCTAGTCACCCTCCTTAGTGTTGCCAGTGCATGGAGATGTCAAGGAAGAGTCCTAGGACAAAAACCTTCTCATTCTACTGCCATTGGCTGTTTCTCTAGGATTTCCAGGTCCCCAGCAACATCCTCCATGCTCGGTTGTAAAGGGAGCTTATGTTGGTTTATTCCTACTGAACAATTTGTACATCCATACTTGAGATAAAGTAATGGTGATAAGAGTTGACAGCAGCACATATTTCCATATTCACAAACTGAACTTTGATTTGTGTATTTTGCCACTGAACAGACTTGATAGCAGTTAGCAAGTGAAGTGATTGTCAAGCATTATAAAAATCATTTTAACAATAGCAAACAGACTAAAAGTCCACATATTTACACGTTTAAATTTCATGGTATTACACTTTATTCAAGCATTGCTTGCACTTTCAAATTAAAAAAAAAAACACTTTTGTAGTATTTTCCTTTCTCTTTGTGTTTCCCACAAGGCAGCCAGCCACCTAGTTGACCTTGGTCCAAACTCAAGTCCCATAGCTCAAGTAGGCAAAACCTTCCAATTGTCTCTACACGGTCTTCCTTCTTGTCACTGATTCTACGAACCTTCATCTGCCCTGGGAGACCCTCTCCAGCCAGTGTATTCAGGTTCCAGCCCGTACGTGATTATTTTTTAATTGTGATGAAATATACAACATAAAATTTATCACTTTTAAACCAGGTGTGGTGACAAATGCCTACAATCCCAGCACTCAGGAGGCTGAGGGAGGAGGATCATCATGAGTTCAAGGCCACTTTGGGTTACATAAGGGAGTCTAAGGCCAGCCTATACTACACAGTGAGACCCTGTCTAAAAAGTAAAAACTATCATTTTGACCATTTACGTACACACATTAGTGATACGAAATATATTCACAGTGTCATACAACCACCGCTATATAGTTTCACAACTTTCTAGTCATTCCAGGTAGAGACCTCATAATCATTAAGTAGTTTTATATATCACCCACTAGCAACCACTAATCTGCTTTCTGGCTATAAATTTGCCTATTCTGAGTATTCCACATACATAGAATGATATAATAGGTGAACTTTTGTGTCTCATTTCTTTTCATTTAGCAGTGTTTAAAGGTTTACCCATGCTGTGGTATGAACCAGTACACTTCTGTTCACTGGCTGAGTATATTTGCTTGTGTGTATGTACCATCTTTGTTTATCTATTCATCCATCCATGGACATTTTATTTATACCTTTTAGCTTAGAGAACAGTGTTGTTATAAACATTTGTGTGCAAGTTTTGTTTGAATACATGCTTTCAATTATTGTACTTTTTAAACCTTTCATGCACAGCATGATTTGAAGGTGCTAATATTACTGATGACATAGGACATCACAAGGAAGGGCCATTAGAAAGTGAGCTGCCTTCCATCATCTCTCCACCTCCAGGACTTGATTTCTGCAGAAGCCATAGACAAATGTTCCACCTTTTCACTCAGATTTGCTCTCTTCCCAGTGAGGTCCCCTAAGGTCTTGTTGGTTGACCAGTCCCTCTCCATCCCCAACCCCTTCTTAACTACAAGTAGGTGTATAAAGGAAATACTTCTAAACAAAAACAGCCCTCTTGCTGAAAGGAATTCTGCTGAATACAATTTTCTTCACCTTGTTATACGAGGACCTTTGCCAAACTGGCCTGAAGCTCACACTGACGAACCCAGGAAGCCAGAAAGTGCACGCCAGCATGAATTTCCTTTGAAGAGGCAAGAGATACTCAGTGGCAGCATAGGCAAGTAAGTCCAGCCCTCAGGGCAAGCCATTTGTCAACTGTGTACTAACAGTCAGTAAAAGTGAGACTAAAGATTTTTTTTAAAGAATCTTTGGGGAATCTGACATAGATTTAAAAGTGTATAAAGCTCCCCAACAAATCAAAGCAATGTGCTAATTCTAACTATTTGAGTGAGGCCTAGGTCCCCAACCCATCTCAGGACTATCCCTGTACTGGACTTGTTTCTCATAAGGAACAATGAGTTAGGACAAGACCACCAGGTAATCTAGGACCTGGTTAGAAATCTTTAAACAAGAGAAAGAGAGGTGATTTAATAACACAATCACTGGGATGGGAATATTCCAACAAATGTGCACTCAGCTCTGAGCCTTTTAAGCAGTGTCGTATAGTAGTGAGAAACAATACCAAACAATTTTCCTAAGTTTAATTCAGTGAATTTACTGATGCCTATATGTGGGAGGCGGCTGAAGCTGGAGATCAATCATGCTTGCAGGGTTGGAGCAAGGCTGTTCCAGGAGCAAAGAGCTCCGGAGAAGAGAAGCATGAACAAGCTGCTCCAGTCCAGAGAACACCAAGCACCAGAAGCAATCCAAGCCAACAGGTTGCTAAGCAGAGGGGTGTCACGTGGCACCAACCTGCAGGATGTATAAATACAGGTACTGCAGTGTTTGAGCAGTTGCTTTCCTCTCGCCTGGAGAGAGTGCTCCACCTGACCTCAGCTTTCTATATTCTGACTCTTAGTTTTACTTCTCTATCATCCCACCATCCACCCTGCCCTGGGAACTTCAAGAGCTGCACTGGATGCAGCACCTATATGCTAGATGCTAGTGATACAATAATGAGAACAGAATGAACAACCAAGGACAAGGTCTTGTAGCTCTAAACTTCACAAAAGTTAATGGTAAAAGTAGAAAATATGGGGAAGACGGACTAACAAGCCCATGAAAGTGTAGGGCGGGGCTGTCGATTATGTGCAAGCTTTTTAAAGTCCATCTCTTCCATCTCCTTGCAGCTTATTTGAAGACCTGTGACTCTAATTTGAACTCCTGAATTTACCTGCTAACTGGCCTCCCAGCCTTTAATCTCTCCTCCCTATAGGTTTCACCCTTTAATCTATCACCAGATTTACTCATCTAAAGTCCAAATCTGATAATAATGGCCCCTCAATGAGTATTTCTGAGTGAGGCAGTGTGTGGAGTATTTTAATACATTATTTCATTCTACCTCAGCCTTACAAATGAAGAAAGTAGGTGACAAATAATTTTCTGCAGCTCACCTAGCTAGTGAAGTTAGTAATAAGATAAGTGACAGAGCCAGAATTCAAAGCCAGTTGTTTCTGAACAGTTTATATGTGCCCTTAAATAGTACCATACATTGCCTCCTCTATTACGCAAAGTTCTTTGTTGTGTAAAAGTGATTTTGGCCAACTGTCCGTTAGACAAAGGACTTATATTTAGAACATACAAAGAACTGGAAAACAGTAGGCCCCCAAATTCAAAAACCCAATCCAAAAACAGGCATCTGAGATGAACATGCACTTCTCAGATGAAGAAAAACAAATGGCAAATAAATAAATGAAGAAATGTTCAATTCAACATCACTGGTCATTCGAGAAATGCAAATTAAAATAACACTGAGATTCCATCTCACTCCAGAAAGAATGGCTGCCATTAAGAAATCAATCAATAACAAATGTTGGCGGGACTATGGGGAAAAAGGAACACTTCTCTACTGTTGGTGGGAGTGCAAACTGTAGAAATCAGTGCGGAGATTCCTCAAAAATCTAGAATTGGAGATCCCATTAAATCAACCTCTTCCTCTTCTGGGAAAAGACTATATGTATATAGGTATGCATATATATATATATGTGTGTGTGTATGTATATACATACAAGACTGATAATTGTATTACTAATCTCTGTAAGTTCATCAAAAAGAACAGTTTGTATTTTCATTGTTCAATTATTTGAACATTTTTTTCCTGCCTAAATCTTGTAACCTGAACTACTTCTAATATAACAATATGCAATAAGTGTTAATTTCCTACTTTTTTTGAAATTCTGTATTGTTTTTACCTTTTTTTGTTTTGTTTTTAAAATAAAAAAAATAAAAGCTGGGAATTTAGCTCAACCTGCCTGGCAAGCGTGAGGTCGTGAGTTCGATCCCTGGTACCCAAAATAATTAATTAATTAGTTAATTAATTAAATTAATTCTCCCATTTAAAAAAAGATACTGTGCAAGAACATCAAGGAGGAGTAAAGAACTCAAGGGAAAGCACAAAGCGCATGGGGCAAAAGAAACATGTGCACAGATAATGGCCACACATTTTCCAAAATGAATGGGTCATAGAACAAAGAAGCCCAGAGAACCTCGAACAGAATTATAAATTTAGAACACATACACACTCTCCTGATCACAGAAGCTACCTATGAAAGCTGGGAAAAATTATCAAAGAGAAAAGCCAGACAGTGGCCAGAGAAATAAAAATCATTACATAAAAAAGAAGACACACTGCAAGGTTTTGTTGAAAATATAAAAGTCACACAATGGTAATGGCATTGTTTCTTCACAAGAAGGAAAAAACAAGACTTAATGCTGAATTTACCTAGCAAAAATTTTCCAAAAATAATGAAACACTTTTTCAAACAAGCAAAAGCAGAAAATCCACTTCCAGTAATGAGTATGCTACAGGAATGCTAAAAGCATATCAGTCAGCCAGAAAGACCAGATGGAAATTTTTATTTTATACAAAGAATCAAGGAGTCCTGAAGAGGGTAAGACATAAAGGTAAATATTTTTTAAGTTTTCCTTACATTCACTATTCTTAAAAAAATAGGCCATTTAAAGCAAAAATATTAACTATATATTGTGAAGTTAATATCCATAGAAAAGTAAAATAGTACATAAGATAGAGGAAAGGAAATCAAAATATACTATTATAAGATATGTTGTTTGAAGGTTAAGTATAAAAAGTTAAGATGTATTTTATGAACCCAAGAGCAACAACTTAAAATAGATGTAACTAATAAGCTAGGAGAAGAAACTGAAAAATAAACAACTAATAATTTCAAAAGGATACAAGAAATGAAGAAAATAAAAACAAAGAGGAAATGAAACAACTGGAAACTAGAAAAATGATAAATATAAAACCAGCCATAAGAATGATTACATGCACTATAAGTGATCTACAGGTAAAATGTGGATATTGTCAAATTGAAAGAAAAATCCATCTATGAGGAGGCTACCTGAAATTGATAAAGATATAGATATACCTGAAATTGATAAAGATATAGATATATTAAAAGTTTGTACTATGCAACACTACTACAAAGTAAGTTGGAAACATTAATGTCAGAATAGACTTCAGAAGAAAGAATATTTCTAGAAATAAAGAGAAGCATTACCTATAAATGGGTGAATTTATCAGAAAGGTCCAAGGATCCTAAACGTCTTTACACCTATTTGAAGTCTTTCAAAATAAATGGGACAACTGATACAAATTAAAGAAAAAGCACACAAATCCACAACTATACATGAAGACTTTAATGTGCTCTTCTCTTAGTATTTGATATGATAAGCACAATACAAATTTGGAATGATATTGCCTCAAACACCACTATGAGTTAACTGGACATCACTGTAATTCTCCACCAAGGATAGCAGAAGAAACATTTTTAAAAATACAAGTGGGACATTCATACAAATAGACTGTTTTAGTCCATATAATATATCAACAACTTTAAAAGAACTAAAATCATACAAACTATGTTCTATAAACAGATTGAAATTAAATGTGAAGTAAATAAAGAAAGGACATCTGGAAAATACCCAAATATTTGAAAACTAAGCAACTCATTCTTAGATAACACTTGAGGCAAAGAAGAAACCAAAAGAGAACTTATTAAATATTTTTAATGTAATGAAAATGAAAACACAACATATCACAATTGTGGAATGCAAGTAAAACAATGTTTGGATGGATACCTACAGCATTAAATGTGTATTTTCAAAGAAGAGGGATATTTTATCAATGATCTGAGCTTCTACATTAGGAACTAAGAATAGAAGACCAGATGATAACACATAAGTAGAAGAAAAGAAATAATGAAGAGTAGAAACCAATTAAATAGGACCAAAAAATCCATCAAGAAAATTCATGAAATAAAAATGTAGTTCTTGAAAACTTCAACAAAGTTTAAAAACATTTAACCACACCAATCAAGGAAAATAAAGATACAAATTACCAATATCAGAAATAAAAGAGGAAATATCATAGATTATACAGAAATTTAAAATATAAGAAAAATTGGCCAAAATGTAATAATTTTAATTTGATTATATGTTTGAAATAAAGTACCTATATGAGCAACTTGAAATTTAAATTTAAAAGTAATATCATTAAAGCACATTATAAACACAAAATATTTAGAAATAAATTTAATAAAATATGTCACCTTATATCCACCAAATATTATAACATTACTGAGAGAAAATAAAGACCTTAAGAAATGCCAAGACAAAATCATGCTATGGGTCAGAAGATTCAATATTATAACATTTCATTCCTAATTGACCTACAAATTTCATGAAATCCTAATGAAAATTCCTCTAGGCTTTTTAATGTAGAAATTTTAAAAATTATTTTTAATTATTTTTAAAGTTACATAGAAATGTAAAGAACCCAGAATAGCTAAAATAAAGGTTTTTTTAAAGCCTAAAAATTCATATTACCTGGCATTGGCATAACATGTAACAGAACAAATAGTCCAAATATAGACCTCAGGTATATAGTTAATTTTCAACAATGATGCCAAGGGTAATTCAATGGTAAAGAATTATATTTTTAATAATAGTGCTGGAATAATCCATCAAAATCCATATACTAGTCAATAGAAAATTTTAAATTTTTACCTTTAACATTTACAAAAATGAACTCAAAATAGATCACAGACATCAACATGAAACCTAGAACTGTAACATTTCTATAAGGAAATATAAGACCTTTGTAATTTTATACAAAAATTTCCTAGACGGGATACAAAAAATCATGAGCTATTGAATGAAAGCCTTGTATCTAAAATATTAAAAACATTCAATAAAACAGTATGCACAATAAAAACGGGCAAAATATTTAAACATACATCTTAACAAAAATGATAAATGGATGCCGATAAGCACATGAAAAGAGATTCATTTACAGTTTTTAGAGACAGGTGAATTAAAACCACCATGAGATGACACTGCACACGTATTGAAAGTGCTGTTGAATATTGTAGTGCAAATGGGACATTCAGTTATTGCTAATGAGAACAAAAGGGTATAAATCCTTTTAAAAACATTTTGGCAGCTTCTCAACAATAATGAAAAAGAATGAATTAATACACACAACATTAATGAATCTCAAAAGCATTATGCAAAGTGAAAAAAGGAGACAGCCTCCTTTCTGTATGATCTCATATACAGGAGCAATGCAAAAAAGCAAAAAAGACAAAACTTCATTTTCAGTGAAATTGAGGAACACATTCCAAAGGACAGTGGAGAGTAAGAGTAGGAAAGGTTTATTGAGAGAGAACTCCTGAGAGACAGGAGGGGTCCTGAGCACCGAGGCCCTTTGTCAGGGGTAATTCATACGGCCAAGACACAATGCGGGTACAATGTGGGTCAAACTATCATCAGCCAGTAAGATTACAAGTACAGCTGCTTAGTTAACATTGATCCAATAAGGAAGAAGGACATGTGGAAAGGTCATATGGCTAGCATCATTAACTTTGGCTTATCTATGACCCCTAACACAGGAACAATTTTGGGAAAGGATGAGTCCAGAAGTCCTGGTCAACCACCTGTGTGTCTGACTCATACCTGGAATTAAGAGACTGGGTGGTACAAATTATAGTATAATCTCAACTTTCCATGTACCCCTTAGGAAAGTACACAAATCTGGCCATTGTGATTTGAAGCCTTGCCTTCTTCAGATGTGCCTCCAGGCACCGTTCTGATGTCTTTATTTTTCAGTGACTTCCTTGAGCCTAATCCCTTTCTGACTGTGTATTAATTTCATCTAACTTAGCTGCCTATGATACTCCCTGCTCTGAAGAGTCATCCCTAATGGTAGTTAGGGAATAATGTGCATGATTTCAATCTAGCCGCTTTGAGCTGAGAAGGAATGGTGTAGGGGAGACTGCAGACAGGGTCCTTCTTCAGAGAACTAATCTAAGGGGCCTTGGATAGCAGTGATGTTGGGGTTCAGCAGTTATGAACTACCTTCAGAGGTTTGATATAGCATGTCCTTATAAAAAGGGTCTGGCACACTTTTCACTGGTTCCATCTGCATGATCACTTATAAGTTTGTCAGCTTCTAGTTGAGAATAAACAAAATTTTCCAAGAGATTAAAGTGAACATGTACAATTGAAACATGAGCACTAAAACAGAAAGACAGATTGAGGAAAAGAGACTGCTTATTCAGACACATTCACATTCAGACACTGCTCTTAAAGGACTAGAAAAGCAAATACAAAGAAGATGACTCTTAGACCTCTCTACTGACTGAATTTACCTCTAAGTCTTATATTTCTTTGGCACAAGCCCCTACTTTTAGCTGTAAAATGATGGGGAATTTAGTGGTTTTGAAGGACAATTTTAACAAAAGAATTTAAAGACTCTTGCTCAGCTTTTACAAACTTTCACTTCAGCCTTCTAGCCTCACTGAACTGTTCCAGTGGTCAGCTAAAGGGGAAGCTAAAGACTGCTCTCATGGGTCTTTATTAATATGCTATTATTTATCTATACATATTTTGGTTATACTTTTCTGCTGGATGTTTAAGACCAAGTTAAAGTAAGACCTGTGTTAATCAAAATTAATCTCTTGCTATATGTCAAGGTCAGTTAAGTCTCTTCAGGCATTACTTTTGGAACCATGTACAAAGCTTCTTAGCTCCTCTGTCAGGGCCAACTGCCAGGATGGGTCATACTCTTGCTTAACCTTGTAGCTTCCTGTGAAAGCATGGGACACTTTTTTTGTCTTTGGTGACACTCCTTTTTAGCACACTGTATATTGGTTGATTCCAGTTCTCTGGGATCAAAAAATCTCTCTGTTTGGGAGGTTCAGTGGCTCTCCAAAGTTGCAGGATCCTATAGAAAAGGTCCTTCACGTCTTGGGTCCCTGTTAATCATGCAGGGCCAGGGGTTAAATTACTGGTTATCTGGGAACCAGTGCCATGCATGGGCCACCTGCGGACTGGTAACAGCAAGACCCCAGCCCCTTCCAGTGCACAGGCTGGCAAACAAGAAGTACCAATACCCCACCCCCAACCCCCTGCCATAAGTGACCGGCTTATCTGGAGAAACACAGGCTGTGGTGATAGCTATGGAGGTGAAATGCAACTGGGTTCCTGTGGTGCTTTGGTGTTTCATTAACACTGCAGGTCTAGGGCCACTGGTCTGATCACAGGTTCGGACATAGTGGTACGCAGTGTGACATCTAGGGGGATCTCCTTCTGAGGGTTGCAGCCATTGTTGGTTCCTTATGGTCTCGTTTTAGAAATCCTGTATCGTTTCCACTGTTTTGTTGGGTTGGGTTTTATTCTCTTTTGATTTGTGTATGTCAAATCTGATGGCAAGAGCAGCTATTTCTAAGATAGCAAGATATATTATGGTAGCCATTTTGGATTTACTATTGGCTTGTTTTGAAGTCCTTTATTGTATTCATTGTTTTGTTTTTATTGTTTCTATTCTGTTCTGTTCTGTTTGATTTTTACTATGTCTGAAGTTATCTGCAGCTATTTTGATGATATCAAAAGGCATTATGGTAACTATTGTTGATTTTGTAATGTTTTGAAGCCCTGTATTTCTTACACTGGTTTGTTTTGATTGGTTTTATTGTTTTATCTTCTTTAAAATAAAGTTTAAAAAAATAAAAATAAAATACTGGTTGTCCTCTTAGCTGTTATATTTTAGCTCTGGTCTCCAAACCTCAGTAGTTGGACACCCAGGAGAACAGTTGAAATATTTCACCAATCATTGTCATCTTAAAAGACTTAGCATCTTGTAGAATGCTAACAGGTAAGGTTTTATGGATAAAGCTTGAGATCAAGGGCATCATAGCATTTTAGCATGACGATCATGATGACAGTACTAAACCATTAAATTTTATTATTATTTCTGAAATACATTTAGCTTTTCACCTTAGTATAGAATAACTTTAGTCAGTTATTTTTACACAATTTCAAAATATTAAGTGACAAAGAAACTTTATCTAAGTTGTTATCTTTCACCCATTTTCTGTGAGCACAGAGACATTTAAATAAAATATACCTACTCATAGATGTACTTTACAGATTCTTAATGATTAGTCTTTTAATTTCCAGAGTGACACTGCACAGTATTTGGGTATCTTTAACTCTTACAACATAATTACAAAATAATCACATAAACATAAACCTGAGAATAGAGTTGTTTCATCTATCTGGCAGTCTCATATTAGATTGACATGAAAATTTCATCACAAGTAACTGGAACACAAGTAAGGGAATGCCAGATGTTTCAGCCTACAAGTTTTGCTACCACAAACAACTGTAACCTGGAGGTCACCAATATGATGTTTTTCAGTTTTGCATACATTAAGGTCTGTACATTTGGGAAACACAAATATATCATTTACTATACCATGAGGTTAACAATAATTGATAACAGCTATATAGAAATCTTTAAATATACTTAGTTTCCACTTTTATGAAAAATTTTAGGTTCCTCTAATAACTTTTATAAGGTATAACCATATTGACAATAATTAGATATCTTTACAGATTAGATTAGATATCTTCATGTTACTTTTCTTCATTGCTGGGACAAAACACCCGACATCCAAAATTATGGAAGGAAAGATTTATTTCGCTCACAGTTTGTGGAGGTTTCAGTCCATAATCAGTTGACTCCAAGGAAGGGTAGCACATGGCACAAGGGCAACACTTCAAGGCAGCAGAAGACAGCAAACACAGCAAGATCAAAAGGGAGGAGAGCAAGCCTCTTTTACTCCCTTATAGTGTATGCAGGCTAACCCCAGCCCAGGGCAGGTGTAGCACTCACACCATCTCCCTGTCCTCCTCTTGCAAAGGATGAGGATGTTTACAAACTGAGGACCCTGGCCACCTACTGAGTAACTTCATTAAACTTGGAAACTTCTCAAATTGACACCATGTATCAAGCACTACACAAGAATTAAAGTTATCTTCCCTGTTCTAATAAATTTAGGAAATTAACCCAAAAATACACTCCAAAGGAGTAAGAGAATTTGACACTGAGTTTGCCATCTGCAAAACTACAAGGGGAAAAGAAGGTATTCCTTTGAATCATTCCTGGTTTTTATACACCCTCCGGGTATTCCCAGAGGTTTTCTGGCTCCAGAGCAAGTAGATGCTACCTGGAAAGTGACCAGAAGATATGTCAGGTTGGATTGACCACATACTTCCTCTGAAAACTCACATTTTCAACTCCTGAGTGCGTTTCCAAAAGCCCAAGTTACAGTTGATTCCCACTGTAACAGCCATGTTTAAGAAGGGAGGTATTTCCAGTGAAAAATTAAAGCAATGATCAAGAGACTTGAATGACTGCTTTTGAACTTTTCAAAAGAGAAAAAAATCAAAGGGCAGATGGGAAGCACTCCAAGTACATTGTTTAAAGTTTGGATGCGAATGTACTTTTTTGAGGTATGACCCTCGGGGGTTACTACTCAAGGATTGATTCCTCACTAAGTCTCAGGATGGGTATTTCTCCTGCTAATACTGCCTGTCAAAGGAGAAAATCCCTGCCCAGGCACTGGTCAGCCAAAACCTTTATCTGTGTCTTCTTGAGTGACCATGAAGTCTAATTCCCTTCTAACCAGGGATGGAGATTACGTAGTGCATAAAGGAATGAGAAGCATATTACCATTTACTGACAGTGATAACAACCATCCATAACAAATGTGAACTGCCAAAAGCTGTCCCTAGCCTCAGACATACCCAAGAGCACAAACTGCAAAGCAACTAGAAATTCAAAAAGCCATTCCAAACAGCTGTCAAAAATAAAATATCAGGCCATCTTGTACCTGCCAAACAGGTCAAGAAAGGAATACAAGCAAATTCAGCAACTTGTAGAGGTAGAATGCAGCAACCTATCGAAGTCAGTCTAGATGCAGCATATGCAAAACAGGAATACGAGGCTCTGCCTGCAAAAATTGAAACGTCCCATCAAAGAACCTAACTATGAAGACATCAAAATCTTCCCATGTGCTCAACTTTTAAGAAATGCAAGCAACACAGAAAAGGCATAAGCAACCAGCAAACAACACATGACAAGTTTTGATGACCTAAGTGAGTCACAATCCAGAATCCAGTCAAAATATTTAGGGCTGCCATGCAACAAAATCAAACTCTTTACTTCCTTCCAATTATCTCACTAGGGCCTCCAAAATGATACAGGAGAAATATAACTCCCAACCTGCTAGATGTTGGGTGTGCCAGAGTTCTTGTCCTCTGAAATTAAAAAATGAATTTCAAAGAACATGGAAGTTAATCATAGGAAAGGTTTTTTGAGAGATAGTTCTTGAAACACAGAAGGAATCTGCTGAGGCCCTTTGTCAGGTAATTTATACAGCAAAGTCACACGTGGGTCAAACTATCATCAACCAGTAAGATTACAAGTATAGCTGCTTAGCTAATATTGATCCAATAAGGAAGCAGGGCAAGGTCCTAGCATCATTAACCTTGGCTTATGTATGGCCCCCAAAGCAGGAAAAAATTTGGGAAAGGATGGGTCCAGATGTCCTGGTCAACTACCTGGGTGTCTGATGCATATCTGGGCTTAATGAACTGGGTGGTACAAATTACACTGTTATCTCAGATTTCCACGTATGCCTAAGGGAAGTTTGCAAGTCTGGCCTTCCCGACTTTATTCTGAGGTCTTGCCTTCTTCAGATGCACCTCCAGCCACCATTCTGGTGTCTTTATTTTTCACTGACTTCCTTGAGCACAGTCCCTTTCTGACTGCATACTAATTTCTAATGTAGCTGCGTATACTACCAGAGGCTACAGTGAGAGGGGGCTGAGTTTGAGGGAAAATAAAGGAACTCCTAGATTAAATGATGTATTTAATAGTTATGGTTACATAACTGAAAACATTTGTCAAAACTCATTGGACAACAAATTTTAAAAGCATCTTAACCATCAGCAAGTTAGGCCTCAGTAGCCATGACTTTTTAAAATAAATTTTAAAAGAGACTCCCAGGAAGATGGCAGAGCAGTAAGCAGCAGAGAAAACAGCCTCTCTGACAATCACCATCCAGATGCTGTAATATAGCATCATGAGGAAGACAAAAAGTGAAGGAAGTGTGTCCCTTGGATGCAGGAAAAATCTCAAGTGTGAATTGAAGCCCACAGAGAGAGTAAAAAGAAACAAGAAAAACTTCAAAGAAGAAGGCAGTAGCTGGCAGCACCTTCAACCGGAGCCAGACTCACTGCGCTAGAGGAGCTGTTGGAACCTGGGGACACATGGTCAGGGTGACGGCGGTGACGGCTGCAAAGAGATGCAGCAGTGGAGGGGAGCAGCAGACCTGGAGGACCGCACTGCCCGGCGGTGAGAGCAGAGGACTCAGTCCTCCCATGGGAGAGAGCGATTGGCTGGGAGCCATTTTGGAGTTGGGCCAGATAAGCCCAGAACCAGAACTGCTACCAGCTTTCTCCAGCAGCTTCTAGCTGGGTGCAGACCTGTGCAAACTGCCTGGACTGCAGTAAGCCCAATGAGTCTGGTCTGGGGCAGGCCTGCTGAGGTTATCTACTACTCCGCCATAAAGCAACCACTGGCTTGTTGGGATACAGTGGCACGACTCGGGACTCTGTCTCCACAGGCTGTCTACTAGTGAACCCAGAGGGAATCCTGGAAGTGGACTACTTTTTTCTTTTCTTTTCTTGATTGTTTCTTTGTTTGTTTGTTTTATTTTGTTTTATTCAGTGTGTTTTTTATTTCTCTTTCTTTTTTCATTTTTTATGAGTGTGAGAGTGGTTCCTAAACTCTTTGTAGGTGTGATTTTGTTCTGTTCTACATTTCATCTCTACCACCTCTCTTTTCCTTCAGTCTTCTGCACCAGTTTCCCCAAATTGTCAGGACCCATCTTTATCCTCCAACCTTACTTGTAATCTCTTTCTGTGTTTCCACTTCTCTATTTTCTCCTTAATCCATTTTAAATTTTAACCCCTGAGGACAAAATTGACACATTACAGACTTAGATATTGCATATAATTACCTGGTTTGTTTTACATTTTCTTATTTAATCACAAAGTCTGATTCATATGGTTAAAAGTTGCAAATTTTTTTTTATTTGAAAGAGAATAAAACAAAAGGGGGCAGTACAGAGCAGATCAGAACAGGACAACATAGGCAACACAGTACTTTACATTAAGACAACTGGACATCAACAGTAGCTAACCCCATATCACATACTCTGCTATAGTTGAGCATAGTTTCAAATACAATAATATCAAACATAACACAATAGTATAAAGCCATGCATAGAGTGAAAGAATTATGGGGCTTTCTGAACCGAATAGCAGAAAATGATCAATGGGTACTATAATATCTCATTTTCGATAAAAAAATTTTTTTGTTTAAACTATCACACATATTCAAATTCCAACAAGACACAATGTGATAGCTAGAACCAACAGTAGTAGAACAAAAGAAGCATAGTAGGACTTCTAAAAAGGATGATATTAAATCAGCAATAGCTGTCATAATGTTCTGCCTTCCTCAAAACAGCTGTTCATATCATCACGCATGATATAGGCAAACAAAACAGGACAAAACCATTCCAACTGATGATTGAAAAACTTGAAAGACTTCAAAACTATGAGATGGGGACTCATGCTTACCATAAAGCCTTATATACTCTTATCAAATCTCACACTAGGGAGACTATATGGTATCTACCCTTGTGAGTTTGGTTTATTTCACTTAAGAGAATGGTTAAAAGTTGCAAATTAAGAGTTAGCTCAGTTTGTTGTTTTAAAGGCTATGTTTGATGCTATTGATACCACAGCCAAAACTGACAGAACACTTCTAAACAGATATTGGCTCTGATAATCCATGACTGAGATTAACTAAGGATCACAGAAAATACAGTGCCAAAAAACAAGGGTCTAGGCCAAATGGGCAACAACTTCTCACCTCCAACAAACTGAGGAGGTAAGATCTTCCAACAGACTCAAAACCCAAAAACCAGCTACACCTGGAAGATACCTCAGAGAATCATCAACTAAGTATCCTAAATACCACCAATAAAGCAACCCACCATAGGCAACTTATAGTATCACCCCAGGAACAAAACTAAAAAAGAAATGAGAAGACATTTAAATAAGATGCAACAGCAGATATCCAGTTCACCAAAGGCACTCAGGAGGCAATGAGGTGGGACAATCAGAAAGCCCCCCACTAGTTCTCTCTGAAGTGGTAACAACAAAGCAGTTGAATGAGGCTCTGAAAAAAAAAATGAAACCAGAAATAATCTCTCAAATAACTATAGAGATTACCAAAATACACACCATGCTTAATGATGTTAGAGCAGACACAGACAAAAAAATAGATGGGCTGAAGCAAATTATGGAAGCACAGCATAGGAAACAAATGTAATCCATAAAGCAGATTCAAGCAGATATCCAACAGAATAAAAATGCCACTGAAAGTATTCAAAGCAGACTAAGCCAATATGAGGACAGGATCTCAGATATTGAATGACAAGGTAAAGAAAGATTTCTCAAAACTAGTAAGAGACCATGAGAAATCAATCCAACAGCTACTAGATGAGACAAAGAAGAATAACATACGATTAATTGGAGTCAATGAACAAGCAGGAGATACCACATATGACATTAAAAACATCTTCACAAACATTGTGACAGAAAAAGAATTTGACATACAAATAAGTGAGGCATATAGAACTCCAATTAGCAATGATCAAAAAAAAAATCTACATCCAAGCATATCATAGTCGAGATTCCAGAAATTCAACGTAAGAATAGAATCTTAAAAGCTCTTAGGGAAAAGAAAAAAATCACCTATAAAAGAAAGCCCATCAGAATCACAGCTGACTTCTCAACACAAACTCTCAAGTCAAGGAGAGCTTGGAGTGAAGTACTCCAAGTTCTAAAGGAAAACAACTTTCAACACAGATTGATGTATCCTGCAAAACTATCTTTCAAAATGGATGGAGAAATAAGATACTTCCCACGACAAAGAACATCTGAGGAAATTTATGACCCCCAAACCAGAGCTCCAAAATGTTCTGAAGGACATTCTAGAAAAAGATAATAAGGACTACAGTTCTATGAACCTCAACAGAAGTAATCCACCAAGAAAGGCAAACAATTAGAGGGAAGGAAAAAAAGAGAGGAAGCCAAAAACTGGAAAATAACATGACAAGGATAAGTCAACACATAGCAGTTATAACCAGCAATGTTAATGGTTTCAATTCACCAGTCAAAAGATACAGACTGGCAGAATGGACCAATAAGCAAGATCCAACAATATGCTGTAAACAAGAAACACATGCAATTCAAAAAGAAATTCATAGACTGAAAGTCAAAGGATGGAAAACAATACTCCATGCAACAGGAATTCAGAAAAAAAGCAAGAGTAAGCTATTCTACTTGCAGACAAAATGAATTTCAAACCAAGACTGATTGAGATAAAGAAGGTCACTACATTCTCATAAAGGGAACAATCCAAGAGGCAGAGATAACAATCATAAATATATATGAAACAAATACCAGTGCATCCAGCTATATCAAACAATTACTAACAAAGATGACAAATCAAATAATCCCTAATACAATTGTATTGGGAGACCTCAGTACCTCACTGTCACAAAAAGAGGGATCAACTAGACAAAAAATCAATAATGAAATCTTAGAAGTAAAACTTTTGAGCAAATGGACCTAGTAGATATCTATAGACTGTTCCATCAAATTCATATTCTTTTCAGCTACACACAGGACATTCTCTAAAATAGACCATATACTGACTCACTGAACATGCTTAAATAAATGAAAAGGAATCAAAATTACCCCATGTATACTATCAGACCACAGTGCAATGAAATTGAAAATCCATCCCAAAGGAAACCACAAAAACTTCATAAACACATAGAAATTAAGCAGCACCCTACTGAACAACCAAAGGGAAATTAAAGATAAAATTAGACAGTTTTTAAAGTTGAATGATAATGACAATACAACATACCAGAACTTGGGGGACACAATGAAAACACTCTTCAGAGGGAAATTTATAGCAGTAAATACCCACATCAAGAAAACAGAGCGAGCACATATAAACAACTTAATGTTGAACCTCAAATTTCTAGAAAAATAAGAGCAGGCTAAGTCAAAAGCTCATACAAGGGAGGAAATTATAAAGATCAGAGCAGAAATTAATACATTGGAGACTAAAAAAAATACAAAGAATCAATGAAATAGAAGAGTTGGTTCTTTGAAAGATTACATAAAATTCACAAACCCTTATCCAATCTAATCTAAAAAAAAAAGGAAAGACTCAAATCCATGCAATTAGGAATGAAAAGGGTGAAATCACAACAGACCCTGAAGAAATCCAGAAAATCATCTATATCTAGTTTGAAAACTTTTATTCTAATAAGATGGAAAATACAAAGGAAATGAACAGATTCATAGATACATACGAATTACCAAAGCTGAATCAAGAAGATATAAAAATCCTAAATAACCCAGTATCAATAAATGAAATCAAAGATGCAACTAAAAACCTATCAACAAAAAAAATCCCAGGTCCTGATGGATTCACTGCTGAATTCTACAAGAAATTTAGTGAAGACTTAACACCACTACTTCTCAAACACGTCAATGAAATTGAAAGGGAAGTAATACTCCCAAATTCATTCCTGGAAGCAAGCATTACTATGATTCAAAAACCAGAGAAGGACCCAACTAAGAAAGAGAATTACAGGCCAATCTTCCTAATGAACATATAATCAAAAATCCTCAATAAGATACTGGCAAACAGATTACAGCAAATCATCAAGAAGATTGTACACCATGATCAAGTGGGATTTATACCAGGGATGCGGGGATGGTTCAACATAGGTAAATCCATAAATATAATATACCATATTAACAGAGCCAAGGATAAAAATCATATGATCATCTCAATAAATGCAGAAAAAGCTTTTGACAAAGTCTAGCACCCATTCATGATAACAAAAAAACCCCTACAGAAAATTGGAATAGACAGCCTTTGTCTCAATCTGATAAAGGTTATCTATGACAAGCCAACAGCCAGTGTCATACTAAATAGACAAAAACTGAAAGCTTTCACTCTAAAATCAGGAACAAAACAAGGATGTCCACTGTCTCCACTCTTATTCAACATAGTCCTAGAAACTTTAGCAGGAGCAATTAGACAAGAGAAATAAATAAAAGGAATAAAGATAGGAAAGGAAGAAATTAAACTATCATTATTTGCAGATGACATGATGCTCTACTTAGAAGACCCCCAAAAGCTCCACTAAAAGACTTCTAAATTTAATAAGCAAATTCAGTAACTTAGTTGGTTACAAAGTCAACACTCAAAAGTCAGTGGTCTTCTTGTATACAAATAACAAACTCACTGAGAGAGAAATCAGGGAAACAATACATTTTAAAATAGCATCCAAAAATATGAAGTACCTAGGAGTCATTCTAACAAAGGATATAAAAGACCTCTATATTGAAAACTACAGTGCTCTGAAAAAGGAAACTGACAAGGATATTACAAAATGAAGAGATATCCCATGCTCTTGGGTAGGAACTACCAATATAGTGAAAATGGCCATACTTCCGAAACTGTTATACAATCAAAACCCTAATAGAGTTAGAGAAAACACTTCTAAAATTCATCTGGAACCAGAAGACACCTAGAATAGCAAAGGCAATCCTGGGCAATAAAGACAAGATCACAATTCCTGACTTGAAATTATACTATAAAGCTACTATAATAAAATACAGCACAGTACTGGCAAGAAAAACAAACCCAAAGATCAATGGGAAAGATTAGAAGAAATAGAAACAAGTGCAGAAACACTAAGCCACCTTATCTTTGACAAAGGTGCCAAACACATTCACTGGAAGAAAGATAGCCTCTTTAATAAATGGTGCTAGAAAAACTGGCTCTACACATGCTGAAGATTAAAACTGGACCCATATCTTTCACCAGGGACTAAGATAAAATCAGAATGGATCTAAGATCTTAATATTAAAACATTAAATCTGCTGGAAGACAGAGTAGGTAAAATTCTTCAAGACATGGGCATAGGCAAAGACTATGAACAAAACCCAAATTGCACAGGAATTATGAAAAGAATCAACAAATGGGGTCACACACTACTGAAAAGCTTTTGCACAGCAAGACAAATCACCAGCAGAGTGAAGAGACAACCCACAATGTGGGAGAAATGTTTGCCAGCTGTTCCTCTGACAAAGCATTACTATTGAGAACATATAAAGAACTCAAAAAAATCAGTCCTCCAAGCTTTAAAGACTCAATCCAAAAGTTGGCATCTGAGATGAATACACACTTCTGAGATGAAGAAATACAAACAGCAAATAAATATGTAAAAAATTGCTCAACATCACTGATCATTCAAGAGATGCAAATTAAAACAACACTGAGATTTCACCTCTCCCTAGAAAAAATGGCTAGTATAAAGAAATCAACCAATAACAAATG